>LR138376.1:14796-31233 GCA_900659605.1 Tisbe holothuriae | reverse complement strand
ATTTAACAACGGGCACGCGGCCCCCCGGTGCCCCGCGCGCGCCGGCGGCGCGCTCGGGGCACAGGGGGGCTGTGGCCGCGCGCCATCTCGAGCACAAGTATACAAGGCTATCAAGGCTACGAGAATAACTATAAAAGTTATGCGTTACATGTGTTACATGCGTCACTTGACCGCGTTACATGCGTCACTTGACCGCGTTACATGCCAACGGCACCGATTGGTGTACGTTTGTCCTATATAGTATGTTGTGGTTATATACTAAGCTATCTGGTGAGCAGTCTCTGGTATGGTGCATATTACCACAATAATTAATAAAAGTTACACCCACTAATTTGGGGAGTTCTCAAACTTCTTTGAAGTAAACTTTTCTGTATTTTGCTTCTAAGTATGACTTTCACAATTCCAAAAGAGTGTTTGTTCCGCCCCTCCCGAGTTCTACGGCAGTGTGCAAGGGTGTTTAGGCCCCTACAACACCCTTGGGAGTGTGTGCTCAACAAAATGGCCGAATCCAAGCAGCTCAACAAAATGGCCGAGAAACCAAAATGGCGACTACTCAACAAAATGGCCGAATTCAAAATGGAGGTTTACAGGGTGCGACGCAGACACGGAAGCAGCTAAGAACTCTAATGCTCAAGACAACAAGCTGGACTGGTTAGAGAACAAAAAACTGCTGTTTTTTGTACGCACTATTAATTATAATGCCAGAAATATACTGACATTGATACACACACACTAATCAGCCTAAGGAGATTGTGAGCGGCGGCCTGTTACTGATCTGGATCGGGAGGATCTCTACTGTATCATAACTATCACTACTGCTAGAGTAAAAAATATGCAAACTGTGGAAATGAAGGCCTTTCAAATAAGGTATAGTATGCATTTGTATCTTTATTCAAACTGACATGACATACTCAAAGAGCAGGCAGAATTTTTAATAAAGGCTGGAAATTGAAAGGCTCTAGAACATTGCCATTTTGACACCTCGGTTATGGTTTGTAGGGCCAGATGGAAGATACCTGTATAAAATAACGTAACTAGATTATGAATAAAACATTATGTGTCCACTAAAAGGTTAGAGATACATCAAGCGGTTCAAAAGTTGATGTTTTACGGGTTGATTTTGATTTCACCTTGTATTCCCAAAGATTTCTTCCAAAACTTCTGGTCCCAAAAGATGTTATCCAAAACCTCTTTTATGGGGTACTTTAAAGCGACTAGCCGAAAGCCCGCCACATAAAGACCCATATTTGATAAATTCTCTGACAAGATCGGTTACATTCAAGGATGTTGGAATATAAATTTTCTTTCATCTAACCTCAACGGAAATATTTTGATTCACGCCAGCAGCAGCAATTAATCCTGGGCAAATTTTAATGCTTTTATTTGCTAGAATTTTTTCCATAACAATCATATGTTGTTCATTTCTTCTCATTTTTTTAAAAAATCGCTTTTTTACACACTATTTTTTTTTGTCCGGCTGCAGTAAAAACAAAGTGACTATTTTTTAAAAACATATTTTAGTCATCAATACTAAGTAAAGTATTTCTCCACTGCGCGCCATCGTCCCCGTTCATTTTTCGGGCTTAGCCGCTGGCTGACTTCTGTAAGCCGGCTTGGCCTTCTTGGTCGACTTGGCGGGGACCTTCTCGTGCGACTTGATTCCCTTCTTGGCGTCTTGCTTAATCTTCCTCGTGTCCCTAAATGGCTGGCTGTCCAAACTGAACAACCTCTCATTCTGGGAATCGAATGCAGTGAGCCTGACAGCCGGTGTGACGGAGCCGAGCTGGGCGTACGCTCCTTTGTAGAACTGAAAATGAGACTCGATACAGCTCGTATACATTATTGAAAAGAATGTTACCCTTACCTCCAGCAGGGAGAAGTACTTATCCTCGGTGAACATCTTCTCCGCTTGGGTTCCGTTGCCAAGCTTGTGAGCAAGGCGACTATTTATAAGGCTTCGGACGGTCGGCAGGGATGTCCTCTTGCTCTTGCTGGGATTCACAACGCATAGGTTCAGCGGGGCGCCGTGAAGAGCCTTTCCATGTCCCTTTGGACGTCCGACGCTGAAGAACACAGTGCCTGCAGGCACGGTGTAAGCCCAATTCGCATCAAGCACTTTTGGGGATGGGAGGAGGAGAAGAGGAAGGAGTGCCTGGAAAGAGGAGTTTTATTTCACGATGAACAAAGAGAACTAGCAAAGTAGAAACAACTCTAGCAGGTTGCTTGCCATTCGCCAAAACGAACCCTAAAACAGCCCCTAAAACAGCATGATTTAATTTTTAAATTAATAAAAAAAAACCTATTTTACCTCTGGGTTCCATGACCGTGGTGCCCACTGTGGGACTTTGGCGAACGGGTCCACGAGTTCCAGCTGGTAGTGGTCCACCTTTGCGTTGTGCGGCAGCCTGACCTGGGCTCCAATGCTCCCCGACTTGAATTTAATAATTTCCTTCAGGGATCGGAACCTTGTATCAGTCACGTAGACAAACTTGGCCTTCTTCACGTCAGACTCGAGACCGGTCCCGATGGCCGTGGAGTGGTTGCCGTGCATCGTCGCCGTGGCGTGGGTGCCACGCTTCACGACTCCCCCGTCTGATCCCAAGGCACTGCAGCTCCGGTGTCCTTGCAGCCAACTGGCTGGTGCTGGTGTGGTCATCATGCCCTTGTTCATGGAGAACTTTACCGTTCTTTGTTCTAAACAAAAATGGCCGAATCCAAAATGGAGGATGCTCAACAAAATGGCCGATCAAAAATGGACGTGCTCAACTGCGTCAAGAAAATGGCCCAGGGTTGCCAGACGATTTTTGAGAAAAAAGGTGCCAATTTTTTCCTCAAAAAAGTACCAAACAGTAAACAAGAATTTAAAAATGGTACCAAACACTAAATTGGCCAAAAAATAATTTACTACGTTGACTACCGTCCCATATATTTTTTGGAGTCCCAAGTAGGTCAAAATGGTTCCAGATTTGCAAATCTGGGGCCAAAATGCGCCAAACTGGCAACCCTGAAATGGCCGAATCCAATATGGAGGTGGTTCAACAAAATGGCCGAATCCAAAATGGAGAGGATGAGGCCGATAAATATAAAATTTCCTATGTACGTTTACTAGAACATTTGTTCTTAGGGAAAATCATGGTACAGGACAAGAATATTGATTTCTAACCAAGAATTATACTTATGCAGTAACTGTTATGCTGTTGTTTCAATTATAAACCTAGTACATTAATATATTTCGTCCAAGGTTTCAAACTACCTTAAAACTGCACAATACAGAATGCGGTAAGTCTTTAATAAACTTTCATTATGCGTTTATTCAATTATAACTTTATAACAATATTAATTACTTCGTTTTGAGCACATCTTTCGCAATAATAATGAAAACATAATTCGTAGTAACTTTCTTGGTAAATATGTTAGTAGGATATTGAATGGTATTATAAAATGCCTAATTATTCACGCACACACTTCTTGAGTACACACATACTTTGTTTTGAGTTTAAAAGTATGCCTTAATAATTAAGGTAATATCACAGCTCAAAACTCATTCTTGCAAACAAACGTTCAACATTGTTTAATATCGAGATCTCTGTATATAAACCAAGAGTAAATTAATCTACTATTCTAACAAAAAGTACAATTTGCATTATCAACAAAAACCAACTACTCCCATTGAGCTAAATATTACCCTTTTTAAGGCCGAGGCCACATGACAAAGCCGAGTAACAAAGGCTCGTATGTTACTGCATCTCTTCTCTTCTATCTACCTCTTCTATCCATCTCTTCCAAGTAGCGATAGAAGATATGGATAGAAGAGAAAAGATGCATTAGCAAAGCAGGGTAAATTATCCATAAAGTAAAGAAACCACAAGCTGTGTTATGGACTTTTAGATGTATATGTCGTGTGGCCACGGCGTTAAGGACACAATATAACGTAAACAACTCTAGATAAGGTCTGCCACCAGCTCGGGCTCCCCGTGTTTGTTGATCCTGAACCCGCCGCGTCCATTCCCGTTGTTTTGCGACTGCGGCGACCCGCCGTCGGTGTCGTCGCCGAAGAGCATCATGGCGGCGCCGCCGTTGTTGCCGTAGCTCTGCTGGTACTGGTAGTTGGGAGTGGAGTGGATGCCGGGGACGAGAGGGCCGGGAGGGGACCTACGAGCGAAACATAAGCAATTCTTACATAGAGAAAATATGAGATTATGGCTGAAATTGAGAGTGTTGAAGTTATTAAGACAACTAACAGTTACTAACTAATAATAGTCCTCTACAGGCAGCTGCCGCAGCTCTAATATATTAGTGCAGTTTCTGCTTAAGAGCTTATATTATAGCCTAGGTACAAACTAATTTTCTCAGTTGGATTATTTAAATTGTGAACCAATATAAACATTACTCACCTCGGTGTCTTCTCCAACGTGGCATAATCCCTCTCCGGATGCAAATACGGCGTCAACTGCGGATCGACCAACTCCGCCCCAGCCATCCCCGACCCGAACAAACTCCTCCGCGACGCCGGCGCCATCGGAAGCTTATTAATCGTCGCATACGCGTTCGACTGCGCGTCCATGTGCGCCTGGAGCAACTCCTCCTGTTGATGGCCATTATTACCCGACTGACTACTGCTGATAACGCTATTATCCTGATCGGAGAAGACGGTCATTGTCAGCTCCTGCTCCTCGTACGCCTTGTACTTTTGGTCAATCCACAGGGGGTTGTCAGTGGCAGTCGCGGGGTCGTTGCCATCACCATTGTTCTGCCCACCGCCGCCGCCGACAGAGGCCGGGCTGTAGATTGACCCGGCAGGGTTCGGGTGCGTGCCGTAGATCTGACTCGCGGCGGCCGTGTTCTGAGCGTAGAGTGACTCGGCGCCTTTGAGCTTCTGCGGTTTTGACGACGCCTTTGCGACCCATGATTTCATGCAGCAGCAGAGGATTGTGAACATGATGGCGCCGAGGAAGAGGAGGATGAGGAGGGCGATCAGGGCGAGGAGGTTGGCGTCGAACGTGGAGGATTTGGACTCAGAGGAGGTTGCTGAAGAACAATATTGAATTACTTGAGATGCTCTATTGTAATACTATAATTTACGAGTATGTACATCAAGCTACACTAAAATGTTTTAAATCACTGTAATACGGCATTTCAGTGTTCAATGATGTTTTCAAGAAACCCAAATTTCAATTGATTTTTCACATTAATAATGCATGGTTAGCTTTTTTCTATCATTACCTGGTAGAATGCTATGAATCCCCGCCTCCTCATAATGCCCACTCAAACTATCATAATTGGCATCGACGGCCACGAGCACATCCTCGGGCATCAGAATCACATTCTGCGCCGGATCCACCGCATGAACCAACATATCCGTCATTCCCTTATCCAACAGTCCGCTCTCCTCAGACACATGGAACCGAATATCATCAATAACGATAATCGCACCCGTCGCATTCTTCAAATCAGACACGATGTCAATCTTGTGATCGTTGACAGCCATCGGCGGCCGGGCAACGACCAGTTTGATCAGCTGGTCCGGTTCGTAGATCCAGAGATTGACTCGGGCCTTCGCTCGGTGGTTGGAGTCCGGTTCCTTAGCTTCGATATCGATGACGAACCGGTCTTGGTTGAACTCAGCGATGAGCGCGCCGAGGGTGAGCCGGCCGTTGGGTTCCATGGTGAACGGGGACGGGACGAGCGAGCCGGCGGACACGGTGCTGCCAGCGCGGAAGAGGTCCGAACTCCGGATCGAGTAGGACAACACCTGCCCATTGTCCTCATCGTCAGCAGAGCCGGTGTCCGGGTCATACGCCTTTGCATCCAGGATCAAATCCCCGACCTTTGCATTGAACGGGATTCCGACAAAGAACTCTGCCTGTCTGAACTGTGGTAGGTTGTCGTTCTTATCCTCGACGAATATCTGGACCTTGACCAGGGACCTGTCCTCCGCGTTGAACACGCCGCTACCCTCGATGTCGCACATGCCGCCCTCGCACACGTAATCCGCGCTGTTGGTCGCCTTGATGACGATCTCGAACTTTGCATCGCTCTCCCTGTCCAGACGGCGCTTCGTGTAGATGTTGCCGTAGGTCTTGTCGATGGAAAAATGGCGGTCTTCATTACCTGCAATTTGGAAATGACATTTATGTTATTTATGTTTAGAATTACTTTTCTTAATGCTTACCGGCCGTGATGTAGTAGTAGACTCGGCCGTTCCGGCCCGAGTCTCCATCTGAGGCTGAGACTCTTCCGACAAAATATCCCGGCTCTTCCTCTTCTGGGACTGTGAACCTGACCATGTTGTCTCCGGTGCCGCTGTCCGGGAACTGTGGGGTGTTGGCGTTGACGTCCTTGATGAGGACGGTCACGAAGCGGAGGGTTTCGAAGGAGACGGGGGTGCCATGATCCCTATATAGGAGAGGATATTTCACTTAGTCTTAAGGAGAGCTCATATCGGTATATGTGGTTCTTATTTTTCTTAATCATACAGGAAAAAGTGTTTCTACTCTAGTTACGTACTATACGTATATAGTACCTCAATGTCATAAACATGCTTAGATTGCTTACCTAGCAACCAGGATGAGTTCATATCGCTCCTGCTCCTCCCTATCAAATGTTCCAATGGACTGGAGTTCTCCAGTATCAGGATCCATCCTGAAGTGATCGGTAGAAGCCACATTCTCATTATTAACCTGGAAAACACATTTATTAGACAAAAGTTAACTTATTATAATATATTTTAAACGTTACCTTGAGATAATAGCTAATCCTCTGGTTATCTCCGCCGAGGTCCCGATCCCTGGCATTGACCTTGAGAATGACGACTGGCTCTGAGCCGCCGGCCTGACCGTGGGCTTCCTCAATCTCGATAGTCTGGAAATATAACACAATTCAAACGTCAAATACTCCATAATCATAATGTAACAATTAACAAGTCTTACCTGGTCTGGTGGCGGCACCGGGAACCACTCCGGCTTATGCGTATTCACATTCTCCACATCAATGACCACTGTGGCAATATCCGGGCTGGGCCACACCGCCCTTCCGCTCTCATCCGTCACGCCCACTGTGAGGCTGTAGACGCGTCCCGTCTGTCCGGCGAAGGTGTTGTTCGGGTAGATGATTCCGGAGTCGTGGTCGATCCGGAACTGGCCGGCGTCGTTACCGGATAGGATGGCGAAGAACAGCTTGGCGTTTTCGCCGACGTCGTGGTCGACGGCGTTGAGCTATAATAATGATTATAGAATATGTCGTTAATTTATGCTTTCATATATCATATAGTAGACATATACGTTTTATCGTATTTACATTGTTAATAGTTTACCTGAGTAATCGGTGATGGCTCCGGATAATACGGAATGTTGTCAATAATGGTCGCCTTGATATCCGTTTGGACAAACTTTGGCTGGTTGTCATTCAAATCCAGGATGGTGATGTTGACCGGAACGACTGTGGACCGCTCTGAACCGGGAGGGGCAGCATCCGTAGCTACAACCTAAAGGATAAGATTTGTCATCAATTGTAACTATTAAAATTTTGTGTCTTGTAAGCTTAAAGATGTGGCTTGCAACTAGTGTATGTCCTTTCTGACTGAGGAACATGGTTACTTTCCTTACTTTGACAGTTAATTTAAATAAATTTATGGACAGTCATAAGATGAATGATTGTAGTTAAATTATTTGTGCGTCATAAGCTTTAAATATGTAACAAATGCTACGAGTACTTGCCTGCAGAACAACAAACTCCCTCGTCTCCCTGTCCAGCACAGACGGATCCACAACCGTAATCGTGCCTTCCACCGGACTAATCGCAAACGCCCCGGCGAACGTCCCTCTCAGCTGATAGTAGACATTGCCAAACTCCCCCTCGTCCCCATCAGTCGCCACCACAGTCACAATCGGCGTGGCCGGCGGGCTGTTCTCCCAGACCAGCGCCGCGTACGCGTCCTGCTCAAACCGCGGCGCCTCATCGTTCAAATTCAATATGTTCGCGATGACAAGAGCGCTGGCGGACTTCTGCGGCACGCCCGCGTCAAACACGAGCACGTCGAACGTCAACCGCTTGCCGCTCTCCTCCGTCATGGACTCGTAATCGATCCGGCTCTTGATGATGAGGTCGCCAGAGTCCCGGTCCACGGTGAAGAACTCGTTCCGAGGCCGGATTTGGAAGTAGTCAATGTTGGAGTCGGCGTCGGACGCGACAAAGCGATGGACGACCGTCCCATTCGGCTGCTCTTCTGCAACGTTGATTGCAATGTAAGGACTGTCTTCAGACCAGGGTTCTTGGAAGCGAGGTTCAAAGTCGTTGATGTCAACAATCTGCACGACAAGGCTTCCGATGCCGTGTTGCGGCGGCGTCGCGCTCACGTCGCTGACTTGGACAGTCAGGCTGACAATGGACGCCACGCTCCGGTCAAGCTCTTCATTGACAAAGACGTCTCCGGTTGAGCTGTCGAGGTAGAAGAAGCCGTAGAATGCGTCATTGTCCGCGACAGGTTTGCCATCTTTGTCTACGGCTGTCACGGGCTCGACGAATGAGTATTCAAGCTCTGCTGATGCGTCCGCGTCGCTGGCGTTGAGCCTGAGGAGGAACGTTCCCGGTGGGGAGTCCTCGGTCACCTGTGCGCGCTGGGTGGAGGGTAGGAATGCTGGCATCTTGTCATTCTTGTTCATGATGCTGACGGTCAGTGTGGCGGTGCCTGTGAGGGATGACGGCACGCCCCTGTCCACGGCCACAACTTCAATGTCATAGCTGTCCCGTCGGTCAAAGTCGAGAGCGCTGGACGTCGTGATTAGCCCGGAAATGGGGTCGATCTGGAAGTCATCATAGGCACCCTTCTGAATGCGGTACAAGATCTCCGCATTCGGTCCAAAGTCCGCATCCGTCGCGAGCACGTTCTCAACTGGCGTCCCTGGAGGCGCATTTTCCGGTACGGACGATAAGTACGTTTCCTTTTCAAACACTGGGTGTCTGTCGTTGACGTCACGCACGGCCAGGTCGACCACAGTGGAGTCTGTAAACGTTCCATCCGTGACCTCGACCTTTAACCGGATCTGGTCTGTGGGGATGTTGTCCAGCCTGAGTCCGGACGCCTTGGCAACGGACACCTCCCCTGTCCGAGGGTTGACCAGGAACAGGTTGTTCAGATTGCCAGAGAGGATCTTGTACGACAGCTGGCTTGAGTCATCAGGATCGGATGCCTTGAGTATCAGCCTCGGTTGGAAGTGCACCTGACCCTCATCAATGCTAGCCACAAACCGATCTCTGCTAAACCGTGGTGGGTTGTCATTGGCATCAGCAACAGAGATCCGCAAGTTGACCACAGTCTTGCGTCCTTCGCCATTGTTATCCGTGGCAGAGTAGGACAGGAAGTAGGCTTTTGTCGTCTCATAGTCAAGGCATTCATTGGGTGTATCATCATAGTCCGCTAATAGTGAATCATCTATGGAGTTATGGCCACATGCGGCAACAGTAATCTTGCCGGAAATGGGGTCTACACTGAAGAGATGCGCGCCTTGGCCGTACAGCTGGTACCGGATTCCCTGCGTACCGTAGTCGCCACTGTCCCTATCCTTGGCCGTAATCGCCACCACATCTGTACCTTGTGTCGCACTCTCAGACACCAGTGCCGTGTACGAGTCTTGCTCAAACACTGGGCTGTTGTCATTCAGATCCTGGACCTGGACAGTGACAGTTGCAGTGGAAGACAGCTTCCGTTCCGTGTTGGTCTCCGTGGCCACGACGAGTAGGAGGAACTTGCGCTCATTCGGGTTTTCGTAGTCCAGCTGCTGCGAGTTGACCTTGAGGCTGACCGCTGTATGGCCATTCGCACGCTGCGGCTCAGCAGCAAACTTGCCAGTGCTGTCAATGAGCTCAACCTTGAACAGGGCGTTGGGCCCGGTGTCGGTATCGCGGACTTCCATGTTGAGGTTGGCCAACGGGGTGCCGAAGGGAACGTTCTCCGGGATGGCAACGTCATACTCGGAGCGGTCAAACTTGGGAGCCTCATCGTTGACGTCGCGGATGGTGACGGACACGTCCGCGGTGGAGCTGTCCGCCTCCGAAGGGACTCCGTTGACGAGCTCGGAGGCGCGGACTCGGAGGGTGAGCACTCCTGACGAAGCGCCTAAGGACTCCCTGTCCAATTGCCGATCCACGGATATATCTCCAGAGTCGGGGTCAATGACGAAATAGTCATTAGGATTCGTTAGCAGAGAGTAGACGATCCGCCGGGAGTGTCCGGTATCCCCATCCTTTGCCTTGACCGTCAGGACTCTCGTCCCCACGGGGTCATCCTCATTCACAATCCCAGTCAGGGATCCCATAAACACCGGAGGACTGTTCTGCACATCCACCACGGTGAACGTCAGCTCAGTCCGCACCGTATGCACCCCGTCAAAGACGGCCAGCGGCAGCTGGTAGATCTGCTTCTGCCGGTAGTCCAGCGGCTGACGCAACACAACAGATCCGCGGAACATGTCATGATCCGTCTCCCGCCTCCGCGGCACGATTTCAAACGCGTCACAGGCGTCAGAGTCGAACCCTTCCCGCGTAATGTCGCACGTGACCTCCAGCACCTCGCCGACAAGGGCGCGATCCGTGGCCTCAATCGCGCGGAACACGGTCGTCCCGACGGGCGTGTCCTCATTCAGCTGCGCCTTGTACGGCGTGCCCCTGAACACGGGCTCGTTGTCGTTCTCATCGAGGACGATGACGCTGATGGGCACGCGGACGACGTTCGGCCGCCCCTCACCCTCGCTCACCTCGTCCTCGATGGTCACCGTAAGCCGGATTTCATTGTCCTGGATGCGGTCTCCGGTCCGGTCTTCCCGGTCAATGACTCGGGTGACCGTGACCTCTCCTGTCACAGGGTCGACGGCGAATGTGTCGGAGCCTTCAAGCCCGAATCGGACGGGGGAGCCTTCAGGGTCAGATCCCTCCAGTCTGTAGACGACTGTGCCGATAGGGGTGTTCTCGTTTAACGTGTGCTGGTTCATGTCCGCGGTGAAGGAGGGGGCGAGGTTCAAGCCCAGGGCGGACGGGCTTGAGATGAGCAAGAGTAGTGGTAAGAACTTCATTGTGGGGCTATTTGCAGGATCAGTATTGCATTATTTAACCTGGAATGGAAAAGAGCGTTTAATATTGATTTCATCGATGTAATCCGTCATGTAATGATCTACCCCGGAAAATAATCGTATTTGAGGATCACGATTTTACTGCGCGCTTCATTTCCCGAAGTAAAGAGAGAATCATTTTCAGGCCAATAAACATCTGAGTGCTCAGCGGTGGCATTTTAAAGAGCTTGTGATGCCTTTTTGGCACTCATAGATATTTATTGTTTTCCAAAAAAGGTCATTGCCACAGAAGTAAGACATGTACGTGTGTAATGTCGGATGCAACTCCTTTTTCGCTGTTTGAGTCCTACTTTTGGCATCCAAATGTGCAATTGCCAAAGCTCATTAATGTACGTAATATGCAATTGGTACAACAGCTACCGTAAATATTCATGCATCTACATCTAATTTTACTCTTGAAGGAGTTAGTTAAGTTGGCAAATTGCGATGTAAGTATATAAAGTAATGAAAGTTAGTGAAGAAAATGTACCGCTTTAACACAAACATGTTACAATGTATATGGCTACAAACGAACAATTACAGTGTACAGTATCCTATATACAGAGGTACTAGGTGCAATCTGAATCAATATAACGAAATCTACTGCAGAAGAAACTGCGGCATCTCTTTCTTTTCCTACTTTTAACCAATTCCTGTTGATGAAACGACAATCCTAAAACCATCAAATTTAGGAAGCATTTCCGGAAAAAGATCTTTTATAAGCTACGAGAAAAGATAGAAAATAACATGGGGGAAAATGGAAAATAGCTTCGCACGCTTCTTGGAAGGAGAGTAAAGCGGGAAATGAAAATTGAGCGTTTTCTTTTTTATATTTGTATTATGATTATTATTTGCCGCTTTATTCATCACGACTTGGGTGAGCCCTTCAGTTTCATATGACACGCTTGACAATATTGAAGCATTACTAAATGATCTAACTAGTACAAATGCTGGTGATGCGTTCTAGCACAGCCCAGAAATTGCATAGACTAAGATTTTCGCTGGAATTGCACAGAATAGGACTTGGCTTACATCCAGAAGTGTACAGAATAAGAATTGCACAGACTGTACCTCAATTACAATGCATATAATGCCCCCCATTTGGTTCCAAATTCAACTACCAAAACCCACAAATTCTTTAAATTTGTGTAATTGTGTCAAATAAAAGTGTTTTCTATTGAAATTGCAATGCATCTAATACCCACCAGTTCCAAATACAGCTACTAAAGCCCACCATTTGGTTCCAAATTCAACTACCAAAGCCCACAAATTCTTTAAATTTGTGTAATCGTGTCAAATAAAAGTGTTTTCTAATAGTAGCTTGCTGTTTTAAGAACCTTTTTTCAGGGAGTGGCGGCCACTTTGTCTCTAATTTCTGCTCTCTCATATGAGCTCGGAGCAATTTCAGGACATAATCCACACACACACATGGGAGGCACATTAAGAATAGACAAAGTTCCTCCCTGCCTGCAAGCAAATTGCTATATTTTCTCTTAAAACCCTGCTTAAGCTTTATATTTGGATTAGAAAGAAGCCCTGCTGGCTAAAGAGAGGAAAGGAGAATTTCCATATTAATGACCAACGTAAACCTTTAAGAGTTTAAGACTCTTACATGTATAACTTTAATAGCTCACATTATTGCATTAGCCTTGTCATGACCATTGTACCGACTTTGCTTGCAATATTCTTTGGCAATACTTAGCTCACTTATGTGTTAAGAATAACTGATCTGAGCCGTGTTTTGTTGAGAATATTATTCATTCCATTCTGATATATTATTCAATAGTACAATCGTTATTAAATGAGTCCCAACGATCTCTCCTTACTTTCATCCATTATCAGAGCATCTGGGACTTTTTTCTCCTCCTCTCAATACACTTCCTGCTGAGAAACTCTCTTTCTCCTCCTCCGAGGAAGAGAAAAACGTAGCGAGACAAGTCGACAATGCGAGACTTATCGTTTAAAAGTTTAAAGGTCGGAGGAGGACATTAAGCTGATCATTTTTAATACTATATGTCTCCTGACTCTAAGGATGTGTTTGAATACGCAGCTGGCTTCCTTTTTGCATTTTCATTATGTGTCTTTTTTATGCCCATTTCCTCTGCAAAAACCAGTTTTTTTACTTTACAAATTGCAAAAAGAGTGACTAGATTTCACTCAGCTTCTACAATGTCATTTCCTTGACATGGTTAAATAGCAAATAAAAGACAAATATTAAAAGTACAGAAGCAATAATAAACACCAGTGAGAGTCTTGTGAACACACAAAGAACATTCCATTCTGTCAAAAAGTGTGAGAGATCCAAGTTGACGATCTTTAAACCCTGACTAAAACATTTTGGGACATTTCTAAGGCATAAAGGCATGTTAAATGTAGTCGGGTTTTAACACTATTTTTACATCTCATTGCATTGCACTGTGCCAAGAAAAGGAGGAGTAGGGTTGCCATTTATTCATGAAAAGGAAGCCAAATTGATGTCAGTATATTAGCTAAATTGGCTCCAAACTGGCAACCCTGATTAGAGGAGTGAAATGAAGCTGTTCATTTTGGCCGCACAAGTCGAGAAGAAAGAAAGTTTTTTTCTGCTATTCATGGAAGTCTGATATGCGCGCAGAGTCATTTGGATTGGAAGAGAATCAGGTATGCGCAGTTGATTTGGTAAGGCATTGTAATCAGAATGGTATGTGCATACAGAGTGTGCCAGAAACAGGGTAAACATAATATATATTATTACACATAATTCATAGAAGTGACACCTCCAAATATTACTATTGGAGAGTGACATTCAGTCTATAACTGAATAAATATTTTATTATATACAATTTAAGTGGTCACCCTGTCATCAGAATGAAATGTATCTATGCAAGAATGTGGTTTTGATTAAGCGAATATTTATATCATGGATTGCAGGGTCATTCTGTCCATTGATTGCTCCATATAAGTCCTAAATATTTGTCTAATGATCAAAGTAAATAAAACTCATTTAACCATTTCATCCCTGAAAAATATAATGCATTATCTGTACGCATCTTGAGGTCAGCCTGGCCTAGAAAAAATATTTTATACGATCATGGGATGAGATATTTACATGAGGCAGCAAAAATATAAGAAAATCAATTGCACGATGTTTTTGTACATTTCAAGGCTGATCTGAATTGGCTTCGGTTTCGATTAATTTCGAATCGATCAGGGGATGGACAAATATTGTTATAGAATGCATGCATGTAATTAAGGTTAATCGTGAATTTACCCTGCATGTAAAGGAGGTTTAAATATTTAGTGTTTGACCTAGACAGGGACTAAGTTCTGACTAAAATAATAGAGTAATCAGAGCATATTCTCAAAATATTGTATTGAGACTTTCTTGGCTATAGAGCTGTACCCATTCGTTCCCGCTTCAAAATTCAAATTCTTCTTGGCCAATCAGAGCTCAGTTTCTGTCCGGCCACGGCTTGTTATGATTTTGAAAAGCCAATCAGAGCACAGTCTTTGTCCGGCCAAGAGTTTGAATTTCAAACGCGGGAATGAATGGGTACAGCTCTATTGGAGAGGATATTTTTCCTGAAATTATCTAAGCTAAGGTTGAAAAGTTGTCACTAAATTTAAATAAGAACTCGTACTTATCTGAAAGATAAAATAGTTTGACACGGAAACTGATGTGTACAAGTGCTTGACGAGAATACATCTTATCGTTGTAATCAGTTTCGATTTGGTATTTTTTTGGTAATACAATCACTGCAAAACATGATTTAAGTCACCCCATAATACAATATGACATACATTAAAACATTTATATTATCATGATCATGCACAAATTTGGATATGCTTCCTTGCATTGTCGGTAAATATCGGAATCATAACACTTTATTGCAATCCTTCACTATTATATCTGGTCACGGAGCTCTTGGCAAAAACACCCAGTTTGAAAGGTTAGCAGCACGCACATTTGCAGTTATGGACAAATCCTAAGAATATAAATACATATATGCATAACAACAGTATCAAATTCATATTCAAATACATTCGTGATACATTATCTAACAAGAACTAAAAAGAGGCTCTTCAATGGACTGCATACCGTCTCTGGAACCTTGGATATAGTCATATACACATAATATTCTTTCCAAATAACATAGTTTTATCGGCGCATTTTATCAGGTTTTTTATGAACCCGCCGAGATTCATTGCAGTCTATCTCCCTGGTTGCAGCTAAAGTCGTCTTAAAGTCGGTTTGCCGACAGTAATGTTGGCAATCCAACTTTACTCCAACTTTAAGGGCGGACTTGGGGACCAGAGTTGCTTGATTTAGTCGAAAAACGAGTTTTGACTTTGTGAGCCCAAAGTCGACTTTAATCGACTTTTTTTACTTTAAAGTGATGATAACTTGAAGCCTTTATGCCAATTATTTTAGTTATATCTTGAGTTGTATATTTGCCTAATAGGCTATGGAAGAGGCTCATTAATAAATTTGTTTCATTAACTATGTTAACATAACAATATTAACTTTAAAGACAAATAATACATATTGGCTTCAATGCCAACTTTAAGGAGTGCATGCTACAATAGTATACGTAGTTATTTTATTCACAAAGTACAATATCTTAAATATTTTTTATGTTTTCCTGTATCAATTGACGGCACATAAACCATATAAACTTACAGTTGCTCTAAGTAGTCATTAAATTGTAATTTATATAATGACTCTTACTAAGCTTGCTTTGCCATGATATAAAGATGATGTAAACTTATTAATTTTTGTTATATAATTTTAGTACCATATCATTTCATAATTAGAATTGATATATTTTAGGCATTCATAATTATTTGTAGCTTATTATAATCGGTAATGTGAGTTTTATGCTTGGTACTTTTGTGTACCAAATGTTGTAAAAGGCAAAGTCGAAAAAGTTGACTCTCAGTCAACTATGAAATAGTCAATTAAAGTTGAAACTCGGTTCGACTCTGTGATCGATTAAGCAGCCCTGCTTGGGACAATAAGAACTTTTCATGAAATTTGAATCCGCCGAGGTAGGTCTGATCTTGTACTGGCGTTCATGACCGGTTCGACCCAGAATATGAAGAATTTCCACTCTCCTACTATACTAACATTATGTTGGCAATGGGACTTTAATGCGACTGTCGGCAACTTTTGCAACAAGTCTCGGCGGGAAGTACACAAGCATCTTTGAATATTGGAAATATTACAAAAAATGATATGCCCGTATTGCAGAGTAGCATTTGCAGCTGTCCAGAGTCCGATTATTAAATAAAGGGCTAAGCAGTTCCTAAGTAGTTACTTTACTAAGGAGTTGGAATAAAATTATGTGAGCTCCTT
>LR138376.1:0-14696 GCA_900659605.1 Tisbe holothuriae | reverse complement strand
CTGCAGGCCGTGGATACCCTATACACTAACACCTAAAATTGGCCAGAGTGGGCAGATTTTGCTCAGATTTGGCTAACCTCCCAACGCGACGACGACAAACATTTTTTGACTTCATAAGTATTTTGATATCTCTCACCGTTTATGATCTACGAGGGGGGTATATACACTAAAACCTAAAAGTTGACAGAGTTGGCAGATTTTGCTCAGGTTTTGACTAACACCCAACACAACAACGGCGAACATTTTTTGACTTCATAAGGAAACTGTTATCTCCCACGGTTATTGAGTTACAGTATCAGTAGACTTGTGAGCTCAGTGAGCTGCTACACTATGGGCTAAAAATGGACTATGAATGGTGGGATTGACTCATATTTTTTAACAACTGTAAGAAGACAATGTTAAGAAACAATTTTAAGTAAATCAATATCTCACATGGCCTGGATATATATGTATAATATATAAAAAAGATACAGGGTGGGACTTATATTGTTAATTAGGTTGATTTCGTGGGGTTCTTACTATTCTTTATGCTGATGCATTGCTTATATTTGATATGAAGAGGCTAAACATGGAACTTAATGCAATCTTACATGCAACTCATACCATTCATCTCCCAAGGAGGGATTTGTTGTGCATATCAAGGCTGAACATGAATGATACATTGAAATTTGATTTAAGAGGAGTAGAATGGATTAATGGATTGCCAGTTTAGACTGCAGCATGAGTAATATGTAACTAAAACTGTATTCATGTTCAGAAAGGCTTTTATTTGTTTTATTATTTTCCAAATGTAGGCTTTGCAGTGTAATTTGCATCTCTTGGTGTATTCTTAAGTCACAGTTAAGTGCTTCCTTCACTGCATTGAATGATAGTGCTGGTGTGAAATCTGCATACCTTGGTACCTCCTTAAGGGTAGAATATTATGGTCCATTTTGTTCATCCAATGGAACAAATGTAACTGTTAAGGATGCAACTAATTGTTTAGTATCATGAATTTGTTAATGTTTGTTCACAGCTAAACAAAAATTGTAACTAACATGGCATGTAGCTCGCATACATACATTTAAAATTAATTCAAAGATCTAATGGACAGTCAGGGTAAAGCCTGTATACATGTAATGGTTTAAAATTAAAAGGCCTATTTTATGTGCGTTGTCTGGACTTCTAGATGCATGATATGAAAATTATAGTTTATTCCCTTTTTGGTCTCCAACACTCAAACAACATAGCCATGAAAGTGCCCAAGTTCATAAGGAAGTGTTTTCTTTGGAGAAGAGTTAGCAAGGATGTCCAGGACAAGGACTTTGGCACAACTGCCACAGAGGGGCATCACTTTTCCATACATCTTGACCAAAATATCCTCATACATCTTTAGTGGTCATTGCATTTAAGTTTTTAAGTTGACGCGAACGCGATTTTAAGATGTTTGCGATTACGCGAACGCAAATAAAAAAACGTTCGCGTTCGCGTCTTTTCAATAACGATAGAGGAAGAGAGAACGTAGAAAGGAACGAGTTTCTAGCTGAGCCGTTCATGACGCAGTAAATGCGTCAATTCGCAGGGTAGCTTCACTTTTTGACCGTAAGATGGTGCTAGTGCTATGTACTGTTTTGAAAGTGCCATCTGACGGCTTGTGAAGTTACCCCGTGAATTGACGCAGAGGAAACTCAGGAAGACACGTTCCTTTCTACGCTCCTCCTTTTCTATCCAATAACAGTCTAGTGTACAAGTTCAATATTCTGCTTGAGGCAAACGTGATTTATAAAATCACGTTCGCGTCAACGCGAACGTCATAAAATGACGTTTGCGCCAACTTTTCCTACAGAAGTTTGGGATTGCAGCATGCTTTGTAATTTTACATTAGGTACTGGAACTAAGACACGTTTCTAACCCCTGGCGCTCCCTCGTGGATTCTTTTGTCCCAACTGACGGTAATGTCAGCTGGTTTTATGTACTGTTATGTACTGTGGGAAATGAACTGATTTTGTTGTGAGTATGTCCCAGTCTTTCGATTTAATGCCACAGTAGGACAGACAAAGCCATGTTCTATTGATTATGTTAATCACAAATGCAGTACTTAAGGTTAATAAGTGAGTATAATGACAATTAAAAACGTCCCAGTTTTATGATGAGAATTCGTCCAAATGCAGGGTTGACAAAAAGTACTTTTGTTAAACAAAAGCAAGCTAGTTTTTAAGTGGCAAAAGTAGTAGTAGGCTACCATAAAGGGTCATTTTTGATGTCCTAATGCAAATGAAATTGCAATATAACATGCATTTTCTGGGCTCATTATTAAATTAAAAAAACTATTTACATTTCGGATTTTTTGGCACTTTTTACTTCAATTATTTGGTATCCCTTTTGCTTTAGTCAACAAATGAGAATTCCTCCTGATTTTTAAATGAAGGAGGAAAACCTGAAGTCGGATTTTGAATTTAGTAATATTCCACTTTTATTAAATACTTGTATACTTCTCCATCACTAAAAGAGCTCAGAAACCAGCCTCAGATATTCTCCTTAGCTGAGTTAGTTCGTCCCAAGCAAAAAAGAAGAAAACTCAGTGCAGTGGCATGCATCCTGGCCTGAAGCTCAGGCTCCGCTCAGGGGCTCCTCAAGGCAGTGTTCAGTTGGCAGTAGGGTTAATAATTATTTTTTCTTTCATTTTTCTGACATTAAATTGATCAAAAACGAGATTCAACATAAAGGAATGGCTATAGTAAGTTAGAACACATATTTTTCTTCCATTAGAAAACTCTAAGGCCTAGTTTGAACTACTCCTTTTCTTCTAAAATATCTTTTTGGGGACTAACTTCGAATTGTTAAACATGGCAACCCTTTTTGGCCTGGGCAGTTGTAGACTTGGGCAGATCGGCAGAAGCCTGAAATGGCATTACCGCCAGTTGGGACAATTTCTGACACCAGTTGGCGCTTATTTTCAACTTCCAGAACCTAATGCCCATTGATCATTGCCCTACCATTGGATGAAAGAATTGATATTAAAGTACTATATAAACTCTGAAAGCCTGTGCCCCATGCGCGCCGCCGGCGCGCTCAGGGCACAGGGAAGCTGTGGCACAGGCCTGTGTATCATTCTTAGGGAACCCAAGCCCTTTACAAGAGAACACTGCTTAAAGACCTTTCAACTGCCAGCCACGTTTCATGCGTTTCATATGTTTCATGCGTTTCACAAGTTTCATACTACACCTTTTCATGGAACCAAAATATGTAGATTTAACGTATATAGTCCAACTCTATATCGACAACTACCACCATTTCTTGGGCAAAGTTGGCAAAGTAAAGATATCACATACCGTATTTAAGTCTAGGGGAAGGACAACAGAGCCAAATGAATAAATAATCAATAACGTAAAATCATCCTCAAATTATGTAAAATGTTTATTTGACTTTTTCCTCTCCCTCGAAATACTTCAGAGACCTCCAAGACTGACAACTTTTCGCATTTTTGCCAAACTATTCCTATGAATTAGAATAATTACTTTATAAAAGTAGAATAATTTACTTTATAAAAGGCTACCTCGGCTGTCCAAATGATAAGAGTTCACTAGCCAAAATTGTAACTCTTCAGAAGGGCTAACAACGGCTTTTAACACATATATATGCTCTGTACTGATACTATAAAAGGATACATAAGGGATAAAGGCTTATTTCAAGCTCTTTGACAAATTAGAACAAACAGATTTGGCACATTTTGCTTCTTATAATTTGGACAGCTGACCTTTAGTTGTGTAGCATTGATAAAAACAGTCAATCAAATGTCAAGTGAAATAAATTGATTAATAATATCTTGTTAGAAAGCCACTGCCTGTGAAATTGAAGCGACCCGACGAAAGTTGACAAGAGTGGAAAATCTGATAGGTAAAATACATTTTAATCCGTACTAAATTATTGTGAAACTAACTTTAGATCTAAGTGATGAATACGGCAAGGGCATATCCTGCAAATTTCACACTATTCAGGGAGATGAAACGATTATCAATATTAATCAGTTCTGCGGGGTAAGTTTTCAAATGGTGAATTTGTACATCCTTAATCAGCAGAAGACACTTTTCTTCCCGCCAAAGCCCACTCCGAGAACAATATGCCCATATAAGGAAATGAAAAGAAAAATATTTTTTGACTTCATAGTCCAGTGGATTTAGACCAAATATAAGGGAGATATTTAATTTTGTAATACGGAGCAATATAAGAAAGCTCCTACACAGGAAGGAAAGGAGAAAGTTTTTTGTTTTTTTTTCTCGAAAAAATCTTCAACGTACAAGGCGTGAGTAGGTGTCAGGAAGAAGGAAAATGGAGACTTCACTGAAAAAATTCTTGTGAGAGGAAGGAAAATGGAAATTAACCAAAAGACTTCTTCTTTCCGTCTACGTGCAAGAAATAAATCAGAACTTTTTTGGTGAATTAACCAAAAAACTTCCTCCTTTCCTTCCCATGTAGGAGCTCCCTAATTACATGGAATCTTTTACAATAACTTTTAAATTCCAGCCCAGTCACCCACTCTTGACCAACAAATGTTACAACCTTGGTCGACAAGGGCAACAATTTCATTGGGCATTGGTAAGTGGAGAAATGTTTAGAGAGCATGAATATATTCATACTATTTTACTACATAAAATAGCAATGAATGAACCATTTTCTTTTTTTGCTAAATAATGTATTCTAAATTTGCTACATAAAATAGCTAATAGTAATGTGATGAACCAATTTTTCTGCTAAAAGTCCAGTTTAATTATGTTGAAAAGCATACATTTACATAATTTGCATCACCAGGGGGACATATTTTATTAAAGGGGTTTTGTACTTGCGACTTTTTTACAAGTAATGCCTGAGCCATATAGTTCAGTTATTGGCCAATATATATATGCCCATTAGAAGGGTATAGTGAGAGCAGGATTTACTAAATTACATTTTGAAGGACTAAATTACTTTTCCAGAATATGTAATTAATTACAAATTAGTGTAAGTATTACTTAATAATATTACTTTTAAATTGGACTGAAATTACATATTCTGTATGAGAAAAATCCTTAAAATTACTTTTCAAATGTAATTTCTAATAATGCTTGAGTGAGAGTAGTTGCTCCTTTCACTTACCACTTGAGTTACACTCTCAACATCCACTTTTATTAGCATAATTTACTGTTATAATTAGTGACATAGCAAGCAATAAGGCATCAGTTTGATCACATGAACAACTGCTATGAAAATGGCCAATAGGGGGCGGGCCAAAAAAGGCTGCTCAGATGAAAATGGAAACACCTTTGAGTTTTATTAAAACAATTTTGTAGCTAAGGAGCCGTGATAATTGAAAAACTCAAATGTGTTTATTAGCATCATGAAATTGTGTTTAAACTTAAAACTATATTTTGATCTAAAGGATGTTTGGTGACCTAAATTAGAACAGTTAATATTTACATAATGAGTATGCAACTTAACTAAAACTTTCATATTACTTAATTTCAAGCATTAATAAGTTATTTAACACTTATTTTGTCGAAAAAGGGCATATTTTTACAAATGGTACTTATGTGCCATCTATTGATCTACTTTGTCAAATTTGAGCAGCCTTTTTGCAGTGCCAACTGGTGTGAAAACGGTCGTAACTACCACACGCAAAAATTATGCCTTATTGACACTCGAACTCTATGGTTTGTATTAGTTTTAAAATGTGATAATATTCACCAATACTCGCATAAACACACTTGTAAAATATTTCATATAAATGCTGCCTTTACATGTTTATGTAAACCAATGAAGCCTCAAATAATGTTAGTGTTTTATAATGGATTCCTTGTTGCATGCTTAAAGTGATTTACATTATCTTGTGGTATCACTATTATCATTTTATTTAAAAGTTTTCAAATATGTCCTACAATTTTGGAGATATGTGATTTAAGCTGCTTCTGTACTGTTATGAATAATGACAAAACAGGCGCTATGTTGGGGTGTTGAGTTCTATCCTTCTACTGTAGTAATCCTTGACTTACTGCACACAATGTTGGACTCGAGATCCTGCTCCGCCACACTAAATTGACTGTTCAATCCTTGCCCTCCTCGAATCGGTGGCAGGTATCCGAACCCGTTGTCATCGTCGTCATCGCCATCGTAGCCGAGGTTGAAGTTGGATTTGATTAATGAGGCAGATCTGAAAATTAAGGCAATATTACTGACGCACCTGTGGCTGGAGGATGAAAGTAAAATACATTACCGCCGGGCTTAGGATCTAGTTTTAAGGCAGCTTCCCGCCGAGATTCGTTGTAAAATTTTGCGACAGTCAAATTAATGTCGTACTATTGTCCGCATTGCGATTGTCGCAATAAAGTCACATTAAGTTTTACTATTGTCCGCATTGCAACAATAAGGACAGAAAATCCTTATTGTCGCGATTTTGCGCTTAAAGTCGCACTATTGTCCGCATTGCGACAGTCGCACTAAAGTCGGAAATGCGAATTTAGCTGCAACGAATCTCGGCGGGTTGTACGAGTATATTAGAGAATCTACTGCCAAGTGTTTTAACTTTGTTTTATAGTTTATACATCATTTTAACATATATCCATTGCATTACTTGCTGTGAAAATTGAAATTGTCGAAATGTTACCTATGTTTGGTGTTAAACAACTTTTAATGTATCACCTGAATTGTCTTTGCCGTTCCCGCACATCCTCATCAAATTGGTTTTCCAAATGTGGCCTGGCAGTACCGGGACAATAGCGTTCACGATCTTCATACATTGTTTTACTTAACAAGGGTATATTTAGTAACACTATTGTGATTCTAGACTAACCATCACTTCATATTAACTACAGTAAAGGCCTCAAAACAGTATATATGGCCAGGTTTGTACACATATTGCCACAAAAGCACTACTTGTAATGTGCAATACTAAATTCTAAGTTTCGTTGACGCAAGCTGTCTAAAGCTTAATTATAATTCTGTCGCAAGTCAATTTGTTATGATATCGAATTCACGGTCAGTTTAAGCTTTCTTTTTTTCAAGGCAGGTAATTTTTGGGGCCTCCGAAATAAGCTTTTGACCGTTTGAGTTGCAAGGAAGGAAAAATCGATATAAATGTTTCTTGTTAAGGTTTATACTTTTAGAGCGTCAGTAATGACTAAATAAGTAATACTTACTCATCTTTTTCAAGACACAATCTGTTTCCCTAATATATCTGATCATTTTGCTAATGCTTTTACTTCAGAGACATTCTTGTCAAACTACTCATCATAGCCTTGGTAAGGCATCAAAAGAAAATGATGGCCCTGAATATTTTTCCTTAAAAATGCATGCTCCATAAAAGCCATGCTCAAACTTGGAGAGTCAGCTGCTATATGTCCTAGTTTTAATAACATCATTATTTAAGACCTGCAAATATGTTTATGTAATATTTCTTGACATGGTCTACATTTGTTACTTCATAAGCAAGGACGAAAAAAAAATCGTTTAGGGCCTTTTCTGAGCCATATAATAACACATATAAGAAAAACACCCTGTATACTTATCTTTAGACCAATGATGCATGCGACAGTTGATTCCCAATAGATGATGGTAAGACTAAGGACTTGCAATTAATCTATGCACTGAGGGTGGTGAGCTCTCCCAAACCACTGTGCTATGGAAATTATAATCACTTTGGAGACACTTCATATGTTCAAAACACAATAACTTCTTCATATAGAGCCGTACCCATTTGTTCCCGCTTCAAAATTCAAATTCTTCTTGGCCAATCAGAGCTCAGTTTCTGTCCGGCCACGGTTTGTTATGATTTTGAACAGCCAATCAGAGCACAGTCTTTGTCCGGCCACGGTTTGTTATGATTTTGAGGAGCCAATCAGAGTACAGTCTCTGTCCGGCCAAAAGTTTGAATTTCGAGCGCGGGAACGAATGGGTACAGCTCTATATGTAAACTTATTAACGAATGAGTTCCAAATCTGACTACATTCACTCCTATAACTTGAAATATCTGAAATCATGAAATTACATTCCAGACAATAATTAAAACATACACATGTTCAACCTCATCTTCTTTTAATGAGTTAATCAACCAAATATGACGCAACAACTGAAGATGCCTAATTCTTATTTAATTGTTTTTCTCTCCTGCCATCTTCACGAAAAGGTAATTATTGTTATTAGAGCCACGAAAACTACTTTCAAAAATGCCAGCGAGATGCATCTCTTGTGAGACAATATCACGATTTTGGTGTCATCCTTATGTTTAGGGATGCTATGTAAAATGTAGATAATACCTAATAAAGTCATAGTGTGGCAACCCTGATCAGGAAAAGGAAAATATCATTTGACATGTTCATGAAATTAGAATCTCTTTGTCATATTTGTGATGTTTTTGTGTCTTGCTTAAGAAAGGAAATATTTCTCAATATATTCTATAAGTAATGTTAAAAAAATATCAATATTTGGCCAGAAAGAGCAACATTTTTTTGCATTAAATGGACCGGAAATCCCGTTGGCCAACAATATTTGCACATTTTCCTCTGCAAAAAGAGAGAAAAATACAAGAATATAACGAAATAATGTTCAGTGCAAGAATTTCCGCCGTTGAGATCTCCAGTCAAAGCTTTGCAATTATTACCGGGCACAGTGGAATAATAAGAAAAAAATCAAGGGGGGCCATGGTAGCCGTGATCGCAAGTTGCTCAACTCCGACCTAGAAAGTTGTGGGTTCGAATCCCCCCAGTGGCATGATGATGAAAATTGCAATCACGGCGGTCTAGTGAATGAACCGAAAGGTAGTGCCCAAAAATATACAATACGGGATCACTAGAAAAATATAAAAAATAAGAAAATTTATTAGTGTATATTGCAGTTTCCATTATTAAACCACTGTGCTGCATTAATTAGTTTGTATACCAGCCTACTGTGTTACCGGTCCGATTCCCAAGCGCAGTTTACAGCAGCAGCTGTCGTCTACAGTATTTTAAGCTGTTGCTGTTGTGAGAAAAAAAGTGCCGATGTAATGGAAAGAAATAGCGATAATAATAATAGGCAGTGCCAACGCTCTTCAACTAAAGGTTGAACAAGGAAAATAAGAAAAGTTCCGCATTATTCTGCAGCTGATCTCCATGGAACTTGCTCAGCATCTGTGTGCGCCGAATCAGCCAATCAGAGGCCCTTTGCTCTGCTCCTGGAAGCGCCTCTTTTGATTGGCTGCTGATCTGAGAGAATTTTTAAGCAAGAATGCATCGACCCCCTCGAAAATTAAATGCATACTTAAAATAACAACGTTGAAGTAACCCGTATTGCTAATTAAATAACTTCATGAAGACGTAAGACATGCCTATAAATTTTGTCATTGATTGTTGAAGATAACTATGCCATTTTGAAGGTCATTAAGTGGATAATATCATGCCGTTCTCCCGTTCTTTTTTCTCTCCCGTTCCTTGACTCAGCTGAGTGAAGAGCTGAGAAGAAGTCTCAGAAGAGGAAAGGTTTCGGCGCACACAGAAAGTGATTTGCGTACTTAGTAAATCGTTACTTTGTTCTACCTCTATTATCTATTTTCCTTGGGCAGTGCGGAAAGTAAAGAAAGAAGAAGGCTTCGAACACACGACAAAGAACAACAATTAACATGAAATTTAGTTAACTGGCCTTAATAACGTCATTAATACAACAGTTTTAAGTTTTATTGTTTATGGAGCATATTTAGTGCCTTTGTTTATGTCGTGTTGCTACGATGTTAAAGAAAAGAACTTGGAAGAGGCTACAATGTAGGCGGCGAAAATAATATTTTAGAACAGCCGTCAATAGAACAATGAAAGAGTTTTTTCGTTCACTCTGAAACTTCAATATGGCAATCCGCTCATATACTTAAGTTGTAAAAACGAAATTGTATGTTTTATGACCGAATATCATCTTCCTCCTTGGAGGGAAAGGGCCGATATTACACAAATATGCCTGCGGCTCCGAATAATCCCTTCTTCCCAAGTACCGTATTGTGAAGATATTCATAAACGCATATATGGCTTGAAACCGCATGTGACACTAATTTCACCTTGCTTATACACAGTGATCTTTTAAAAGGACTAGATTATAAGATCTTAAAGCAGTCTCTATTGTGTTATTGAAAACAAAAGGTTCTATTTTATGCACAGAAGCGGTAAAGGTGCGATAGAGGGGCTTTGAAAGGGGTCGCTTGAAGCATTGTAGATTGAGGAATAATGGGCAATTGGAAGACTTTCATGGTCAAAGTGGAAGATTATATCTAACTTTTGTCATGCACATATGTTCGTAAATCATCTGGAAAATGCATATTATTGACAATTCAGTTGATTTTAAAGGACTATTTCAATTTTAGATCTACTAACGCCCATGAGCTGTCTGTCAAAATGAATGGACTGCAAGATTGCATTAGCTGATAATTCCATCCTTTAGACTTTCGGCAAATTGGAGCTAATTCTTTTGCCAGTGTGTGTAACTTTAGACAAAAGAACCGTTTGCCAGAAAGTTTACATTTCTTTGACCATTGCTCGATGCATGCATAACAATATGCAAATATAAGGATGAGGATACGTTTTGGGCAGTTAAGTATTTTTGGCAGGGACTAGGAATTGATGGGCTATGCAACCTTCAAGAGGATGAAAATTACATGGAAATTTAAAGTTTAAATTGTACGTAATAGTCCTTAAACGTCAAAATTCTACAAAAGTTATATTGGACCATTAAGCGTCATTAAATATTATGGAATATACATGCAAAATCAAATAGCATTAAATATAACATTATACGCACGAACCTGAATCAATTTTCCACCAAACAAGTCTTCATTAATGACACAATTTCACAGTTGACCGAATCATTCAGACTTTCAATTTAGACATCATAGCATGACCGGTCTCAAAAATCACTGAAGCCAACAATGGGACACTTCACTTGATTAGAACGGTCATTACCGGCAATTATAACACAAATAATGTAATATAACAGTATATAATGTTAAGTTCTCTAAACCCTCCTCCCTCGTTGTTCTACTCCTCCACGCCCAAAGCACGAAACTGCTGCCTCAGCACTGTCGCCGCTGAGTCCGTCTTTAAGCCTGCTGCTGCTGTAGCCTGTCGCTCCATAACCACCTGAGCTGCAGCCAAGACATCTAAACCTGAAAAAGGGAAAATGTTCTCCTTCTTCTTCCTGCTCCAACCTGGCTTACGTACTGCGAGCGCACTCAGTCTGACTGGCTCTCACTACAACTATGTCTTCCTGATTGTACTACACGTTATATATACACAGGTTATAATGCGGATAGTTCAGGTACTATCAGAGATAGGCCAGCAGCAGCAGCATGGCAAAAACCAGCCGCTGCTACTTTTCTCTCTCTCCGTAGAAATCTTGCACACACACAGGTCCAAGTCTGAAGAGCAGTGAATGCGTTTTTAAAAGGACTCTTTTGCCATGGTTTTTGGACTGGCAAAGGCAGGATGATGACTTGTGGTGGGGAGCAGATATAGCGGTGTTTGTAGATGGAATGCGCGGATATTATGATAATAACTTGACCAAAAGTGGAGGAGGTAATTTGGGGTTCAAATAATTGACAATAAAGGTTCAAGGAAGATTGTTAAAAGCTCATGATCATTTAATGAGGTAGTCAGGAACTTTGACGAGGACACTTTAGGCGCCGTTTAGTGTATTTTAATATAAACTGTACATGAATAAAATAAAATAAATCATGGAAGTTAATCGATGAAAGAACCTCCTGCTCATTACACTAGAAATTCGCTTGCAATGAATCCTCTTTCCTGATTTTCTCCTTGCAACGAGAGTGAAAGAAAGACGAACAGGACGCAGGATGAAGGAAAATTTCTATGAACGCCCTCCGAGATGGAACGTGTGAAGATATGCCTTGGCTATAAAACATGGCTTTAAATATCAGGGTATATTGGAAAAAACTGTCCTTTTCATTCTTAAAATTAAGTACATAGTATGTTTTAATTGTGCAAGGCATTACTGTATCTATTGCTGCAGCAGAATTTAGCACTTTACTCCTACTCCTGTATAATATATTCCAGACATTTCATGCTAACAATTCGGCGGGTCATGCCTCTCTTATCATCCTGTGTGCCTCCCAGACATAACAGACACCCTTCTTGAGCATGGTTTCTCCTCCTCCTCCTACATGTGTGTGTAGTTGAATAAGAAGGGGAGGAGGAGGTTACAAGGCGACCCTTTACATATGTTCAAATAAGATGGCACATCCATATGTTAGTTCGGGGATTCCGACAGAATCGCCGGTTAGTTACAGTAAAGAAAAATATCAAGAAGTCTTAGTAAATAATGACTGTTTGTGTCTGTAGTTATCGGGTGGTATTTCTCGACCTAATTATCATTTTACCACTTATGCAGTCACGTTAATTACGAGTTCTGAGACTGATCTTGTCCTAAGTAGGAGAAGAATGCTTGTGTCGAGTGCAGGAACTCATTCGTGATATCAATGTATTTCCCTGGTTAAATTCGTGAGGAGGAAAAAAGCGCAGTCATCTTCTCTTTGCAATAATAAGACAGCGGCAGACTAAAAAGACGTTCCTGGTGCACGGAAGTGAATACGTGAATTAATGTATATATTATTTAATCCTTTATATAAATGGCCTGCTTTCGCAAACCGACCACAAAGGATATAATCGATTTTAGTGCAATTTATAAAGATATATTGATTCAATGGCAAACTTTGCTCTTCATTGATTTTGCCTGCTCTATTTGAGTCTTCTTTTAAACCCCTTCTTAATAATCTTAAACTTAATAGTGTACGTCATTGCACTACAACACACTCAATCAATAACCTTTTTAAGGCCAATGCATGGTCAATTTGACAAAAATGCTCTTATTTTTTATTCATTTTGTTGCATTGAAACATGCCATTCAATGAATGGGTTAAAATTACCAATGACATAACAATAATCCACATTACTCACCTTCTGTGGTGATCTGAAACCTGAATCCATAGCCCTGCATACCTACTCTTCAATCAGAACATTGTCGAACACAAATTCTGGCATTTATAATGTTTTCTACATCATTAATTGATTTTGCTTGTGCCTTTTGAAGTTTCTTTTATAACCATCTTAATGATTTCAAAGTTAATAGCATCATTAATTGATTTTGTTTGTGCATTTTGAAGTTTCTTTAAAACCCTTCTTAATTATCTCAAAGTTAATTGTGTTCTTCATGTCACTACAGCACACCCAAATCAATAACCTTTTTAAGGCCAATGGTCAAATTGACAAAATTGCACCTAATATGTAATTTAGTTACTTAGTAGCGTCAAAACTTGAAACATGCCATTTGAAGAATGGTTTAAATCATTACTGACCCGACTTAAATCCACATTACTCTCCTTCTGCGGTGAAACCTGCATCCATGGCCCTGCATACCTACTCTCCAAGCGGAACATTGTTGAACTAATATTCTGGTCTCTTATCGTATTTTCCTCAGCATTCATTGGCTTCTACCTTGTGGGTGCGGCAATCCTTGATTGGGTCAATGAACCACTCTATTGGGAGATCTCCAAGACAAAGGTGCAGCTCAAGGACATTCCATACCCTAGTATTACAATATGTGTTAACCAGGTGAAATTCAAGTGTCCTTTAAGACATTAGCAATAATGTATTTGTGTTTAGAGTAAGGATAGTCTTTATTTTGCATCAAGACAGCTGGATCTGCTAAAGTTTACATGTAGACATAGCCTTGGTGAGTGTGAGGACACAGTACCAATCCGGCAGCATTTGGACTTGTACACGGATCAGCTTGATGAGATGCTCAAGGGAATAGCATTAAAGACAAGTGAAATAAAACACGTTTTATGGAGTATAAAAGGGTAAAATGTGTAATTCTTAGGGGGAGAGATTGATTGGTGGAAATGGACACAACATGCAGGTAATTAAAAAGATTCTTTTAGTAAGTAAAATATCATCACCAGTAAATATAAAATTTACTGCAATTTGTACATTGGTGTAAATTTCGTGTATATTATATTTTAAAAAGTACTCCTAATGATGGTTCAATAGTCAAAACTTACAATTACTATTAGGTTGATTGTACTGTATATATTAGTCAGTTTCCTATAATTTTAAATACATTTTTATGCACTAACACCTACATAATGTATGATTCCTTCCTAACTTTAGCCAATTACATCTTCCTTGACCCCGTCATCATTCCCTTACTCTTCCCCATTGCCAAGGAATACTCCTACACCTATCTGGAGACTCCCACCAACGTCCCCTCCAACGTCTACAGGTCGGATGAGTTCTCCATGGAGGCAAACTACGTGCCGTACATTGTCAAGGAGTTTCTCGGGCGCTATTCGGGCTTCCATTTTGACGGGAATGAGTGGAGTCTTCTGGAGAGAAACGACCGGGGAGAGTGAGTTTCTATCATTTAATACACTATATGCACTAGTTAATGTACAGATAAGATGTACATGTATAAGAGGCATTCATCTTATATAATATACATTTTCAGTGGTACTCTTGTCAACATTGAAAAGAATATTAGCATGATAGGGACCATACATGGAGGTAAATTTATTATTAATATGTGTAGTATAGTAATGTTAATAATAGTATCCTTATAGATATATTCCAGAACATGCCCTTATTCAGTCTTGCAAGCCTCCGATATTGTGACAATGGAATGTGTGACTACTATTCTCCAATAGTGGACTTGGCCAAAAA
>LR138372.1:0-20046 GCA_900659605.1 Tisbe holothuriae | reverse complement strand
CTTTTTGTGGTCGAATATTTTCCCAACTTTTTACTCTCACTTTTCGTCTTGGTGCATCGCCATCAGAACGTTTTTGGTTTTGGCAATTGAGGAGGCCTCAGAAGAAGGAGAAGAAGATAGCGACATCTTGTCAGCTTTCGGTCCTTTTGCACAAGCAAAAGAAAGTTTATTATTACATGGGCAATGTATTGATTTTGCGAACCTACCTGTATAAGCGGAACAGGCCAAACTCGTTTGACCGCAAAAAATGAGCCTCTTTTATTAAGTTATGCACTTGTTTAAACCTGTTTTCATATATAAAGTGCAACAATCTTGTATAAAAAGACCAATACAACTAACAGCTTCTTACTCAGTTCATACAAGCATGCTGCAACCGCTCTACAGGTATCTGTATATGAATATGAATATGAAACGTATTTAATTTGAAACATAAAGTCGAAATTTTATATAACATTTTATGCGATACTCGTATTGTTTCGATAGACCTGTCACTATATGCATCCAATTCGTGGCATGTGAATAGTGCAATTCAGAGAATTTCTGCCTTTTCAGTTTGGATTTATCCTTTTATTTTTGTACTAATGAAATATATATTATATCTAATAACCTTGTGTTCCATTGCCCAACTTTAAATAAGTTAGAACTCTTCCATCTTTTCATGTAATCAGTGCTAGGAGCCGGTAGCACTGCGTATATAGTCGTTTTTACAACTCTTGCCCAAAAGGAGAATATAAAATGGGTCATAACTACAGACCGCAAATTGAGCATGTGAGTCGAGGTGGTGAATATGAACATTTGCATATTGAGAATACAGCCTTTTCGACCAGCTCTACTTGAACGCCACTCTGGCAGATGCAATATTACCAGTCCATACATGTTGAGAAACTTTTTTTTCTTCCTCCTACTCCATCGCCAGGGCTTTAACATTAATATAATATTCTGTCTTCGTTTCTTTACAGAGCTTCTTCTATTCCTACCTCGCGGCGAGCTCTCTCCGCTCACACATCCTTTTGAAGAAAAGTTGGACCGCAAACCGAGCTGAATGAGAAGTTGAGCGAGGCTTGCCAGGCTAGCCAGGGCAACAACCGCACAGAGAAGAGGAACTATTAGCCGGGAGAGCAGGGGGATTTGTATCATCATGACAACTTGCTGCTGCACGTGCAAAACGGGGCCGTAAAGCAAGGATCGAGAACTGCTATTGAGAAGAAGGGCCTGAAGATGGAAGATCGAGTACGACGCATCGGGGGTTCCCTGGGGTTCATGGTTGGGCTAATCGCAATGGGGATCATGTTGCCGACGATAGCGGACGCGAATGGTGAGTAAGACTTTCTATATATGATGGGTATCATGAGTTATACATTCAGGATTTGGATGCAATCTAGGAGAGATGAAAAATAACATCCTTGTATGATATATATTTATTGGAACTTTAACAGTGTATTCACGCAACCTTTCAAAAAATAGATATGTATTATAATTTAACTTTATTGCGCATTAGGCAGTATTAATGTAGACGGGTGTTTTCCGTATTTTAGTCAATACGTGTTGCTCCATTAGATTTCCATTATACCCGTTGTATATTGTGGCTACTTTTCAAACGGATGCAAGTGTACTTACACTTGTCATAAAAATACAACTTTTCAGAGAAAATCACTTTTCATTCTTCAGCATCAAAAGCAGCTTACACATTTGTGTCCTCTACAGCTCTATTACCAGAGTTTCTTCTCCTCCTCCTCCTCCTTATGGTTCTATATATTTTATGGCTTCTACAACATAACCTTCCTTGGCTCCTGTTCTTCAGTACTGCCCAAGAAAAAGTTATAACAGAGCTGTCATAAGAGAGTCAAAAGGGGCTTTTCCATTCTCAGCAAGAAAGAAAAAGCAAGCAATAGCAGCAGCAGCAAGAAGTAGAGAGGAGAATAGGAAGGGAACCCAGCCCATTTGCTTCAGCTGCTCCTTGTCGCCAGCATCGAAAGAAGAAGTCGAACATGGGTGATATATGTACAGAGAAGCAGCAAGGCAGGTCGTCGTCTCTTTCTCCCATATAAGGTCGACTCGATTTTAAATTGCTGCGCCGACGATCGACCTCCGCTTGGTCTTCTTGGGGTGTTGCCACCAAAGGTTTTTGTCCGTCCATGCATGCTGGAAATAAGATTTCTTGAGCGACGTTGAAGACTCGACTGCTTTTCAAAAGATCAAGGGATTTTCTCTCTTCCTTTTTTCTATTTCCTCTACAAAGTGGCTACAAGCACGCCCTTTAGGTCCCCTTTGTTTGATGTTGTCCCCTCTTCCTAGGACGAGTAGGAGGAGAATGGAAAGGCGGCCCTCTGAGGCAGAATGCAGCCTTTGTGCTCTGCTAATCAATCCAGTGGTGGTGAGGATAATTAAGATTAAATGAAAAATCTTTTATAGAGGGTAGATTGCCCTCGTTGGCGTCGCCAGTAAAAACTTTGATGCTGTCGCCCTGCAGAATAAAAAATGGGGAGGGATTGAGGGTGGGAAGAAGAAGGACTGAGAGAGAGAAAAAGAGAGCGTGCGTCCGGAAGCTCGGCAAGGAAAGGACAGAATCAGTCCTCCCAGTAGAAGAGAGACGGAAGGCAGCAGTTCCAAACTCCGATTTGCTTGTATTCGAATCATTTGTCGTGTTCAACACCCAGCTTCATCGCATCAGCGAGCGTCAATCGTGCATCAAAGCTTTAATTTCCTCAAAGAGGATCCTTTTCAATGTACATTTGATACCCAGCTGAAGGAAGAAGTGTGCATTTTTTGTGCAAAGATAGAGAGAACGAAAAAAGTGAACGGTTTTTGTTTCGAAGCTGTATTGCCAAAAAGCCGTCGGGTGGATTTCTGGGAAATAAAAGCGCGGTTAACCATTTTCGTGGAAGAAGCAGCCGGCTTCAGAAGACGAACGAGGAGAGAAGCCTTCATTAGTGTTTTGGTTTGAAAGCCGACCAGAAGAAGAAGAAGAAGAACGAGAACTGCTGCATTGATTTTCGAAGCTTAGAGTTCTGATGACTCGACATCAGCCACAGCAACAACAAGAGAATCCTCATTTCGGGAGCACTTCTTGTGCTTAATTCTCCTCCGTCGACTATTGATCCCAGTGACAGCTCCGTGATGATGGCGAGCGTCATCATCTCCTTCCTGCTCGTCATCGTCATCGTCTTCATCGTGCTCATCATTGCGTTCGGCGGCCCCGTCGACAAGGGTTGAAGAAGAATTGAGCCCCCGTTGAAATGTACCTCTGTCATCACCGTGTATTAATGTATTAAGATTACTTCCAGTGTGAAAGTGCAAATAAAATGCCGTGATTCATCCGATGATGTTGCGTCTATTTCTCATGAAGAGGTGACACCAGAAATGATTCATGACGGGAGTCTTTTCTCTTGCAGTTCATGCATTTTTAACACGACGTTTGGCAAATTCCTCCGGTTAGTCCTCTGACAGATGAATAGCTATCATGGTAGAAGAGAATATTTGTAGCAGCTGGATTCATTCAAACCGAAGTTCCAATATTTAGCACTTAATGCACTTGTTATTTCGCCGACCTGCTGGAGAATGAGAGCTACTCTGAATTGACCGGGAAATAACTTTGCCGACTCCGGTTTTTATGACTTTCACTCTTGCTTCTCTTTCTCCCTCCATTACACTGCGCGAAAGAATAACGGGTAAAACTAGGTTTTTTATTACGGTAACTGTACATCGTTTGTGACCAAAAGAGCAATTCTTCCATTGATGTTGTATATTGACTGGATGACATAAAGTTATAATGTTCCTTTCAGCTTGTGACAAGACTTACGTGTCCACTTCGAGCTCCATGTCCAAGAACGGGACGTTCCGCGCGCCCATCTTCCTCAACCCCGAGGGTCACGTGCTGCAGTGCACGTACAACTTTGTCGCGCTGGAGAACGAGCGAGTCGAGATCTTCTTTGAGGACTTTGACCTGGACGGGACGCCGCCAGAGTGAGTTATTGCGAGTTACATCGTTTTACAGCACTTGAATATAGAAAGAAACAATCCCTTCTGTTATGACCGAGAAGCTCCGAGAACACGTTGAAGAGTTGTTGTAGAGAGATGAAATGTTTGATAACTTTGGTTCATTTTGATGTCGCCACTTTCAGATGTTATCACGAGCATCTTGATTTGTTTACTGAGATCAAGCGGAATGATGTGGCATCCCTGATCGAGACTCCGTTTGGCGGCCGCTATTGTGGAAAGATCCCGCCCAGACCGAGGATCTCACTCTACAGGTCGCTCTCCTTTGTCTTCCTCTCGGACAGGGACAACATTACAGAGTCGAGGTTTTCGGGGACATACAACTTCATCTCGGATGGTAGGCTCACTTGATTGCCAATAATAGGAAAGTGCTCTAAAGTATTCTCTTACAGAGCCGTATGCTCTCGGCACTCCAATGCCCAACATTCATGGTCCCAAAGGAGACACTTGCTCATTCGTCATCTATGCAAAGTCGAAGCGAATGGGCGAGATTATGACTCCAACATATCCGGGAACATATCCAAAGAACATGCACTGCTCGTACAAGTTTGTGGGCACTGCCGGGCAAAGGATGAGACTGGAATTCAGGGACTTTGACTTGTTCTATGGGGGAGCACAGTAAGAAAACAATGTTAAGGTTAAACATTATGGTTGCCATGCATACTTATTATATTTTCAGCTGCCCCTTTGATTACATCACCATTTATGACGGCCCTGACAAGTTGGCCCCCAAGATTGGCACCTACTGCGGTCAGATGCGAAACCTGGTCATCTACTCGACCAAGAACACCATGTTCATGACCTTCACCACACTGAAGAGAACAGCACCGGCTCAGAATAGAGGATTTCTGGGGATATTTGAGTTCTCGGATAAATTTGTCAAACTAGGTAAGCATTACATTAGTTTTGTCACTTGATAAAGTGCAATCTTTATCCATTCTCTCTTCTCCTATAGACTTTATCCGAGAGGACGCAGAGCATATTAGAGGCACCGAGTGTGACCAAACCATCCTGAGCAAACGGGAAAGTAGTGGAGAAGTCTACAGCCCGAATTATCCCTACCCATACCAGACCAATGTGGTGTGCAGGTGAGATTTAATAATACTATTAGAATGCACAAATAACTTCATTTTTATTCTTTTCATTTCAGGTACTTCATTTATGGCATGCAAGACGAGCAGAATCTTGAGAGGGTCATTCTCGATTTTGAAAAGTTTGAGATCCCTCAGAAGGACGAACATTCTTGCAGGGATGGCTACCTCAAGGTATTAAATGAGAACTTCTAAGGCAATGGTTTACTTATACCAATATTTATCTAGGTTTACATCAAAGGCCAAGAAGAAGATCATGATTACGACAACCACGACTTTGAATTCTGCGGCAAGAACACACCCGCCCGAGTGAAGACTCCAGGCCCGCGCCTTGTCCTGCTCTTCCACGCTGGAGATTACCCAGGCACGGGCTTCAAAGGCCGCTTCCACTTTGAGACCGAGTACCTGATCCCAGTCGGGACTCCCGCCCCGGATGGCAGCTGCAAGTTCACCTACCGCAGCCAGAGCAACCGCAAGGAAGGCCGCTTCAACTCCCCCCGCCACCCGTCCAACTACCCGTCGTCCCCCAACTGCACGTACTTGTTCTTCGCCTCGCCGGGCGAGCAGGTGCAGATCGTGTTCGACACGTTCAAGGTGCGCACGGACAACCTGCACGAGAACACGTCGCTGGGCGCGTGGAAGGCGTACGGCCGGCATCAGTGCGTGGAGGACTGGCTGGAGATCTATCAGATCTACAGGGACGAATCAGAGGAGTTGGTTGGCCGGTACTGCTCCAGCTCGGCGCCTGGGCCGGTCGTGTCAATGAAGGGCAAGGCGGTTGGGCTGAAGGTGTTCCTGCATACAGACCATGCAGATGTATACTCGGGATTCCTTGGGAGGTATCTATTCTTCCAGGAGAAGTCCATTTTCGGGGATGGTAAGATATTACAGTTGATGTCTCAATAATCAAAGTATATCTTGTCTTTTCCAGTTGCTTGTGGTGGCAATATTACGGAGAGCGAGCACGGTGTGATCAAGAGCCCAAACTATCCCGAAAAGTATTCCGACAGCTCCAGCCCCGACAACCATCAGTGCAACTGGTTTATCCACGTCAAGCCCAATCACAAAATCCTGCTCTATTTTGAGGAGTTTGAAGTGGAGGGAAAGCCAAATGGTAATTATGCTAATTGCGATGCTCAAGTGCAGGAATAACTGAAGTTTTATTCCTTAGACCGTGGCTGCCCTGCTGCCACACTCCGCGTCTGGCCTTGGCGCGAGCGCGACAAGACGCCCCTTGAGCTTTGCGGCGACAACCTCGAGCACAACAGCCAGATCCTCTCGGAGACGAACGTGATGCGCATCTCCTTCTTCATCGTCGCCAAGGCCGTGGGCGCCAAGGGATTCAAGGCCGTCTGGACCGAGATCAAGAACACCGCCCTCGAGAACTGCGACGCCTTCCACTGCTACTCGTCCAAGTTCTGCATCTCCAATCGGCTCAAGTGCAACGGCGTCAACAACTGCGGCCAGAACGACAAGAGCGACGAGGTGGACTGCGTGAAGGAGACCGAGGTCAACGAGTTCATGGTGATCGGGCTGGGCGTGGGCATCACCAGCGTCGTCATGATCGCCATCTTCCTCTTCTGCCACCGCAAGCAGAAGCGCAGGCGCCCAGAGCACCCCATGATCCCAAGTCACTCGCACTTCCACACTTGCGAGTCGATCGGCGAGAGGTTCGCAACGAGTTCGTCAATGGACTCCGTAAGTTACTTAAAACCATCATAACATCAACTCATGCGTAATATGTGTGTATAAATAATAGGTATGACTATCACGGGACGAGCTTCTCGTCACGGTGCCCGGCAAATCCTCCTCCACCACGCAGCTGCAGCAACACCAGCAGGCGATGGGAGTAGGAGGTCCGCAGTCGAACTCCGGCACGATGCATCGGCCCCCGAGGCCCAGCACCGCCGCCGGGGTCATCGTCGGCAACGGCGCCAACGACGAGGACGCCCGTCCCCAATCAAGGTCCTCGCTCAAGAGGAGGAGCTTTGGAGGGAGCTACGGAGGGGGGCTGCCCCAGCATATGATGGTAATGATGCCTCGTTATACATCCTTTAAAATTTAAATACACTAACACATCTCGCTCAGAGCCCCGAAATCCGTGGCTACGAGGATCGTCTTGAACCCGACGAGGGCGGCTTTATGGCCGGCATGCAGCAGATGCCCCCCGAAGAGGAGGACGATGCCGACCCGTGGGTCCAGCAGGAGCCCCCTGGCGGGTCCGGTGGCCCTCCCGCCCGCCGCGTGATGAGCCGCCAGGGCTCCACCACGTCCGCACGCATGCTCAAGAGGAAGTCGGTCATCGAGGACGAGTACGACCACGATGTGTACGAGTGAAACATGAAGATGAAGCTCACTTTATATACGAATTAAGTATTGTTACCGGTAAGTGTTACATGTCTAGCCAAAACAACATATGATGAAGAAATGAACGACACAATGCCATCAGAAGGACAGAAATAGGTGCATATGATTGATAACAAAGGTTTTGTGAATGGGTCGTTTGTGTTTCCTCTAGATAGAAATATGATTATGAATGGTATTACAATCCTTCTAAAACAAGAAAACTGCCGTTGAACTGGACAAGTTGCATCATAAAAACATAATATGATGACAAGTGAGTTTCGAGAGAAGTGAAAAAGTAGCCAAAAATATATTATATAACTTAAATATTTACCGGTGTTGTTACCTACAATATATGATATGGACTATATCCTGTACTCCCATAATTATATTATAATACTATGTATACCAGATTATTTCTATTTGTACTAAATGAATACCAGAAACCATTCGAAGCTTGCCTGGTGACAAAATTATGAAGATTTTAATCAAAGGAACGAGAGCCAAATGAAAAATACTTTTAAACATTAATATTATAATAAACTATCGATCCTTATATTTGCATGAAAATCGAAATAATAAAAGATTTCCTTAGTATATATAATAAATCGTACACTGTCAACATCTTTTTTCGAATCGCGCCATCATAATATTAACCAGAAAAGAAGCTGACAAATTGAATTTGATATTTTGACATAATCGACGAGCTAAAAACACTTTCTTCTTTTCTCATTACGTTTTCTCTTCTATTATCACATGAACCTCTTACTTCTTAACCTTGGGCTTGTAATCGACGGTCTTGTGGTCCATCTCGAAGTCCGTGTGGCACTCCTTGAAGCAGCGGCTGCAGTAGAGGTCGTCATCGCAGTCTCCGCATCGGAGTCTGAAAATAGCAGTTTATAAACATACGTATCCTCCTCGGATGTCTGTAGCTACAGACATCCGTGCCTTACATATAAAGTTGGACAGCTCACCTCGCATCCTCGTTGCAAATGACGCACCACGGAAGCTCCTCGTTCTCATCGTCATCTTTGGCGCTCAGCGCTCGGTTGACCTGTCTACCCAGCTGCCTGACAACGCCGGTCATCCTATGGAGGGAACGTCAATTTTACCCGTCAATACGTTTTATTTCCGTATCCCTATTTACCTTTCCGGCTCCTCCTCCTCCATTTCCTCGTCCCCCACGCCTCCCTTCCTCAGCTGCTCGTCCAGGTTGACCTCCTGTAGCATCCGCTCCACCAGCGCGTCCGCCGCCTCGTCCTCGTCTTCCTCGTCCTCCTCGTCGATGGAAGAGCTCTTCTTCACAAGGCGGTGCTTCTCATCACTCGCCTTCTCGTGCTCTTCAATCTAAAAGGTGGGAAAAAGGTCAAAAGAAAGTTTTTACCGTATTATACCGGTCACTTACGGACATTCCTCTCAATTTTGCCAGCCGCCCTTCAATGTCCTTGACCGGGTTCGCTGCCTTGGGAGCGGCCTCATCCAGCTGGATCTCGGCGTTCATCTGAGAAATGAGATCATCAGCCTGCTTGGCGGGAGCCCGCCGCTCGGGAGCGTTGTAGAAGCCCTTCTGGCCACCGTCTTCACTTGGCGAGAGCACTTCGGGGGACATTTCCTTTAGCTTGGCCAGTCTCGCGGCCATTTCACTCTCGGAGGGAAGATTGGCAGTGGCTTTGCGATCTCTGAAATATAGTAGGATTTAATTCTTAATAACTGTTGGGACACCGAGGGTAGGTCCTTACGACTGCAGCTTATGTAGCCTGTCGACGAGCTCCTGGTCTTCCTTGCTGAGCCCGCGTTTCAACTGTGCCACCTTTGCAGGCTCCTTGCTGTACACGGTGACTGTCGCGGGAGGCTGTGCAAGCTGCTCCAGCCGTCGTTGCAGCGCGGTTGGCGGGCTGCGCTCCCTCGCCGCGGGGCTGTCCTTGGTACTGTTGTCCGCCTTCCTACTGCACGCCGCACATACGCTCTTCTTGCCCTCCTTGTCCTTGTAACGCACGCACTTGGCGCAGAACCCGAAGCCGCAGCTGGCGCACGCGCGCTCGCGGTTCAGCAGCCCGAAGGAGGCGGCGCAGTTGTAGCAGCTCATAGTGTCGGCCAAGACGACGCGGTTGAAGTCTGAAGAGCAGCCGATCTGGAAGCGACAATCACAGGATCACTTGATTGTGAGTCATCGACAAAGAAAACAATAAAGTGCGCTGTTCGTTCTTCTTCAGGCAACGATAATATTGCATCAAAGAGGGCGTCGTCATCCATTGACGAGAGGCTCCATCTGGAGGGGGAGACGGAAACTATTGGAGTGACGACTGCATTTTATTCAACGGGAAATTCAATTTTCTCCCCTTTTCTATCAACAGAGGAATGTCTTAAAGGATTTGCAGCCTATTTCGTTCTTTTTACGGCAAGGTATTTTTCGCATATTCGATTCATCTCTTGCGCTCAGTGGAATATTTTTGCCAATTTCTCTCTCACAGTGTGCTCTTTTGAAGGATTTCCCTCAGATGACTAAGCTACTCCAGAGAATATTTAACTTTACTTCCCTGTTTAAAATTAGGCCACAATCAAACTTATGTAGCATGTTTTGCCTATTGTATTGTAAAGGTCACGTATTTTTTGTGAACCGCACTTAGATAGTTATTTTAAACGTGTTGGTATTTAGGCTCGCCCATCCATTCTTACTAATGAATTCCCTGTCAAAGTAGACGCAACTCTCTCTCTAACGAGCTTTCCATCAGAAACACCTTTACCGAAAAGATAAACGCACCTCAACATTTCCGCAGAATAGGAGGTTATTATTCTCACCATTCACGTTGAAGAAACAAATTCTAGCAAATATTGTTGCCAGAGAACGTGCCTTCATGCGTGCAACAATCAAAAATATTATGACACCCTCAAATTCAATAACGAGCGAAACACTAAATTCACATACCTTTCGCTGCCTGTAGATCATTTTCAGACGTCGGTGATGTTGTCAAAGAAATCGTAGTCCTCTGACTTGGCCGTGTGGATGAGGACGAACGTGTCGGGGTTGCCGATGCCGCCGCAGCCATCGTCGTCCAGGTTGGCCCCGAACTTGCGGAAGAACCAGGAGATGGCGAGCACGAGGAACACTCCGAACAGGATCAGGCCGATCGTGAGAGCAATGATCCAAGTCATGGTGATGATTATGATGGCGGTGGTTAGTCTGTGGTAGAATGGCCGCCTGGATCCGGCTTGATTAGCACTGCTGCAGCACCCATTGATGATGATGATGATAGAGCGGCAGATATATAAATATACAGCAGCTAAAGGAATCACATTTCACTTCGTTAACGAAAATTGGAAGCTAGCTCTGGATTGTGTGTTTTTGTTGGTTTTCTCAATATATAGAAAATGACGATGGAAGTAGGAGAAGTTTTTCTGCCTTCACAGCGAGTCACTTTTCAGCTCTCTCTCACAAATCCCGTATTGAGAACCAATCTCGTCATTTGAAGGTTGTCCTTAAACCCTTTTTTCCCTCTATAGACTTTTCCTTCATCGGTGTCAGGTACTCTTTGGGGCTGCTGTGTGTATGTACATGTGAGCGAAATGAGGTGAGAAGGGGAAAATCCTCCTAAAGAAACTTTTAACCTCGCTCAATCCTGGTGCTCCCTCTTTGATATTCATGAAAAGATGGAGCTCTGGAGGGGAAGACTCCTTCTATTCCCAAATGGTCCTGTTGGGTCTTGCTTTGACTTTTGTCGTAAACTTTGCTCCTACTTCTACTCCGACGGTGCCAGGGCTGCAAGAGAAGAAGAAGAAGAAGAAAACATTTGTTTGTGGATTAATAATGAACTGGTGCAAGATTATTCCGAGCTTTGATTAATTATGGAGAGAAAAGCTTCTTGGGAAAGAATAACAACGAAACTCGAGGAAGTACAAAAGGATGCATGCCCTAGCATCTTTAGTACGTATGGAATATTAAAAAAATGAATAGTTCCCTTCCATCAAGTTTATATATTTTGAGTGCTTGGGATGTAATACCTACAGCCTTACCGAGCCTCTTACGGTCTCTATATTTGTTTGTTGCCCTGACATGCTGTGCGTCCAAAGTAGCAGTAGCAAACTGAGACTTAAACCTCTTTTTCATCTATCTCTCAAGCAAGCAAAAATGCCTAGCAAACAGTATTGCTTTTAGACTAATGTAGAGAGAACAGTAAACTGGTTGGGTGCATTAGGCACAACACATTTCTCTGCCACTGTTCTTCTCCCAATAGTAATATCATCTTCATGTTATCCTTTTATCTTCCAACCTTCTTCTCTTTTCTCTTCTCCAAGTACAACAACTTTTCTCCTTGTGAAATAGTTACTACAGAGCTCGTGCCTGGCCTTACTAGGCACCCAAATCCGATACCATGGTCTCTCTAGCAAGCCCCAGCTTATTTGTTTGTTGAATGCTAACCAGACCGGAAGTAATTGCTTCGAACAGCTCGCTAGAGAAGCGCTCGACTCTCAAAGATTACATTCCTCTCAGCTACATATGCTGCTTTTACTTCTTCTCCTCCTCCCGGCATATGAAAGAGCACCTTTATATAAATCTACATAAACTCTGGTCATAGCTCATTGCAGCAAAGATCCCGTGAATAATAGCCTTGTACACTGACGTGTTGCAAGCAGCGAGAGTAAGTCACCTTGTCACCGAAAAAAGAGCTTTTAGCACACAAGCTAGAGGTGAAATGAGTTCTTTCTCGTGCTCACCTTATCTCCACTCCACTGTCGACATGTTGGGTCCATCATAAAAACACGAAAGTACCTGACGAAAGGAGAAGAGGGAGAGAGCTTTGTGTTATTTTTCACCCGGAATGAAGTGAAGAATATATTAATGGATACAAGAAGCTTCAAGATGAAGAATAGGAGAAGGAGGATCTACAGTTAGTTGGAAGAAGTGGAGTGAGAGGAGGAGAAAAGGGACTTTCAACTAAATTTAATAGAAGGATGTAATTACAACTTCTACTTTCGTTTCTGTAAAAGCAAGAATACCATGTTATACAGATACATATTTCAGATCCAAATACTCTTTCTAGAACTACAAGAGTTAGGGTAGCCTGCAGGTAATTTACCAGCTCTTATAGGAGAAATTAGGTCGTTAATTAGCTTAAAAGTTCAGAATGGTGTATTGGCTTTGTATGTATCAATAAAAGTAGCTCTATTACAAAGGTTTTATGCCAGTTCCTTTTCCCTTTCATGTTGGTATTATAGCATCGATTTTGCTCGTTTCCCCGAGAAACAAGATCGAAGACGAAAAAAGGGCAGACTCGATCCGCTTTTGACACATCCAATCAACGGTAGAGGGGGGAAAAGAAAAGCCACTGAGCAGCAAAACATTCCTCCCGCCCGCTCGGACTGCCGATATCATATAACGATATCTCTCTATCACTGTATTACTACTGCACTCTAGAGAGAGCTGCTTTGAAGATATTGTTTACGTGGTGTCATAAATATCTTCTCCCTGTAATGATCTAAAACGTTCTTCTCTCTCATCAAGTGCTTTGTTGGATTATTGCTCTATTTTGTTGAGGATGAAAAAGCTTTCACCTTAAGCCCTCGTTTCCTTTTCTTTTTCTTATTCCTCTCCATGACTCGTCGGTGCCAGCACAATATGGCGGAGAGAAGAAGAAGAAGAAAAAGAAACTTACATTATAATATCAGGAGACAACAACAACAACGGCAGCACGGAAGAAGAGGAGCGAAACTTTTGACTTTTCTTGCAGCACTTGTGCCACTTCTTCTGCATGGCTCCTCCTCATCCTCGCAGACTACAAATAATGTCACAGGGTACAAGAACAAAAGCTGATGCTGCCGTTGTAATTATATCTCTTGAGTGGCTTTTTATGACCTCCTATTAATTTTATTTACCATCATTCCGGATTTATGGCCAACAACACAGCAGCTCAGTCTCTCTCTCCGTTGTCTGGATAAACAACCGTTGCATTTCCCGGAGATGGACCAGCCACGAATATAGGCAGAGCAGCTAATTAAGACGAAGAGACTTGGTTTACTTTTCTCTAGTTCTTTTTCTTGTCCTCAACTACAGCCCATAATGAAGCCAAATTACGGGAAAGAGGAATACGCACGGAGGAGGTCAATGGATGCGCACAGTAGGTTTAATTCAGATAGATATCGTGTGCATTTGTTAGTAAATCCAACAACCCATAGTAGCTTAAATAGTGAGTGAGGGACGAGTATTATTTGTTCAGGGGCCTCTCTTTCCCGAGATGGCCTCAGGTCGTGAATGTGCCACTTCCATCACTAATATATTCAGCGTGAAGACAAGGAAAAACAACGCTGCTGGCGTCGGCGTCATCAGCATTATAATAATATATTGCGAGAACAGAAAGGTCGGTCCTGACATTTCAAGTTTTGCACCAGCATCAAAGGGTGCGTAAATTAGAAGAAGTCGTTTACAGAAGTTGGAGGAGAAGAAAAGGCCTCTAATGACACATTGCACAAGGTTGCGTGTGGAGTTGGCAAAACAATCAATTGCGGATATATGCATATTCTTTTAAATTGTAAAGTTTCTTACCTAAACACCGCCCATAGATTTCTTCTTCTTCTTTGACACTGCTTCTGTTTATATCCTCTCATGAGTTGTAACAAAATCCCTTCACCATTTTAGCACACTGTTCGGTGGAATAACTGAGCTTCGAATGAGCTTCCACGCCGAAACGAAAGAGGAATTAACAGAGAATGATGTTGCTGAGTCTGACAGTGGGAGAGAGAGAGAAAGAAGGAGAGAGAAAGGGGAATTACCGGGGAGAAGAAGAAGAAGAGTCCCTTTGGCGGTAAGGAGAAGAAGGTCGTCGTGGCTTGGCGGCAGACGCAACGGCGATTTTTCCCAGAGTTAATTAAAGCCATGAGGATACCCAGTTTCAATTATGGAAACAGGATGTGTCTTAGTTTACAATAATAAAAGAATTTTATCACAGGGGAGAAAAGCTCGTAGTGTTAAAACCGGAGAGGCAAACAATAGTACTGTTCAATGTATTCATAGTTATACGTTGGTTACCTCCGGTCTAGTTTCTTCTTTTGGCGGAAAGAAATGTTACGCAAGCCCAAGTACTGGTAACTTGATAACCGCATTCAGTGTAAGAAAGTAGTACTACATTTTTAGTGTACATGTAATATCAATATTCATACAAAATGGCACTTTTCATGTCACTCTCTCACCTGGTAGGGAAATAAAATGCATTAATGGTTTGTAAAATAGGGCTCCACATACTTTGTTCGAATTTTCAGCCGTACTTTGTCCTACCAGCCTATGCCTTACTTTGTCCTACCTCCATTTTTAAGAAGCCTTACTTTGTCCTACTCTCTTTCTGCTGGCAGAACCCTTACTTTGTCCTACCCTCTTGCATCTTTTAGATTAAGCCTTACTTTGTCAGACTTGCTTTGTTGGAAAGAACTCATATTATAGGAATATTTAGGGCATACAGTACCTCTTACTGAACACTGATGCACTGTTATGAACCTTTCTCATGTGACATTGTGTAGTTTGAGAGTGTATTTAAGAAGGAACTCTGAGTATATAATATGATCTTCTCTTATGTGAACACTGAAACTAAATATATTAACACTCTTTGCCTTTGTGAACCTTTGTCATTTTTTTGTAAATATGTTACTAAATAATAAATACCATTTGAAAGGGAATCCAGCAGTTAGTGCGACAGCAAAGTCAGAATTAATGCGACTGTCCAATTGGAATAAATTCGAATTGAAATTAGAAATACTGCAACACTTTTTTGTTATTTGGAACTTATTCGACAGCAACATATACAGAACAATTTCGAATTTAAAAAATCAGAATTATTTCGACAAATCACAAATTCACAAATATATAGGCAGTTTAAAAAAATGTAATATCTCATATTAATATATTCCAATGTTCTGCTGCTCTCTTATTTAATCTACGTAGAGGGATATTTTAATATGAAATGCTACTATACTTTTAGTGTAGTAATGTAGCTTAAATTTGCTACATATACAGTTATCCCCTGAACACAAGGCTATGTATAATCTGGCCCTGAACAGGTATTTAATTTTTATTAATTGCTACTGAGCTACTGGCCAAATATGACCAGTAATACTAACGTTACATAATTTTTATTTAACTGAGTCCATATAAATGTATATTTTATAGTAATAAAATAAAATAAATAAATAGAAGGCACTCAGTAAAGCAGATCAGAGCAATCAGTGTTGGTATATACATTTCAATTTTCCTGATATACTTTCTATTTTTAAAGATGTCGAATTAATTCCTAATAAAAATGTCGAAATACTTCCTAATAAAAATGTCGAAATACTTCCTATTTTTAATGTCGAAATAATTGCTTAAGTTAAAAGTCGAATTAATTCATACTATGTAGTCGCATTTGTTCCAGTCCATATATCTAGTCGAATTAATTCCTATTACATGGTTTCGGAGAATTTCAGTCTGAATTTGTCGCACTAACTATGCGCTACCCAATTGGGATAATAAATATATTCTTACAATGAAGAAAATAGTTCTGCGCGTGCAAATAAACCTACCACTAAATGACAAAAGTTGATCAATATAAATGAAAAAATGGTTGCAGTCTGTTGATTGCTCTTGGGGTTCTTCGTATAAAGAAAGTACTAATGCTTGCCATAGTAATAACGAGTGACTCAAACAACTAAGAACTAAGAAGCGGCTCTGAACTCTAACAAAATAATATAATATAAAGAGTCTCATCAACGTAAAGAATGCACAGGCACGAGCGGTACATACTGTATATTTATTTATACTAAATTATTTTTAAATGAACACACGCCTTCAAGACCAATAGTAGGCTTCAATGCGAGCTTTTAAATGCCACGTAGTAGAATCTTAATGTAATCTTAGGCCCAAAACGGCATTTTCGTCGATCACTCAACAGTCTATAGCGTTACTTCATTCCAACAACATCAATCTAGACTCTAAAGAGGGTCCTAAAATTATATTTGTTTTACGTTATTTAAATCTCAGGTGATAAAAATAGATTCCATTATCCTGGGCATGACTTTATTTTTCCCTACCCATAAAAGGATTTAATCTGCTGGACCAGTCTACTGAAATCAAAGACATTCACATAAACGACATTGCATTATAAATTGTGTTACCTTTGGGCGACCAGAGAAACATCTGCTGCGACCTTCAATACAATCACCAAAGTGTTATTTCACTTTAATCCGATGTGACATACCTGAAATTTATATATTAAAGCTATTGAGAAATTCACCGTGTATTGCAATGTACAGTATACATTTGTTAACAGCAGTATTTAAAAGTCCACCCAAATGATTCTTTGGACTAATGAATAGGAATCTCATTATTTATCATAATACTTTATATAGTCTTAGAAGGGCCCTCTGTATGTGATTAGAAAATTGTCAATAAAATAATTTGTAGAGGATCATGTTTTGAAACGTTCAAAGACCGTTAGGTGTTATTTGACCAATACTACATGTGCACAGATAATCAGATATATATAGTAAATTATAGATCTGCGTACATCCGTAATGAAAATCAATTAGTTAATATTCGTTTTCGGTGATAACTAGGTTTAACCGAGTAATGACCTGTAAAATGTTAAACAATTTCAAAATAATTCATATGCTTATTTTATGCATTTTCCCCTTGTCGTCGTTCTCTTCAATTTAGATATGACCAGGAATAAATATTGCTTCCATTTTTAATTCAATTTCAATCTGCCCAGGAATAATGATTTCTGTCATGTTTATTTTATTTATCCAGAGTCTGTGGGGCAGGATTATATATACAGTATATTACATTTCATTTAGTCATTACTTTATTCCCCATGCTATCCATACACGTACGGAGGCTTTTTAGAACCAATATTGAAAATGATGCAAACTTAATATTTTTGCACTAATTTTTTTCTATACAGTATATTCACACCTACCGGATCAAATTTTAATGTTTTTACGTTCATGCTGTTTTTGTAGAGGCTTTATAAATTTGTACGGCCATATGTACGAATTATAAAACTCCATAACATTGATCAGAGAATGCACCTCAACAATACGTATTCATATAATTCATTGATGTAAATGCAGAACTGATGGCCGTTATTCAATTGCAATAAAACTGGAAATCAACCTGATCACCTATTCTAATAAACAATGTTACACGGATCCTACAGTGTGTTCTATAAAAACTGCCTGAAAATAAATATATATACTGTACCTTAGCTCCGATTTTTTAAGTTTTTTTTATGTATTTTTAGAATATATAATTAATGGATTTATTGCAGATGACACAATGGGCGCGGGCTACAAAAATGAGACAACACTTCAACAAATTCCTAAATAATTTTATAAAACGAGTTATATCAGTCCTCTAATAGGATCATATGCCCCTTTATTTGTATTTGCCATCGATATGTAATGTACAGCTACTAGTAGCATATTACATATCGATGGTATTTGCCTTACAAAATATTACACGCCAATTATAACAATAATGTCAAATATAAGGTTAATTCAGACATTAAGCGTGCACTATTCTAAATAATATTTTAGGAATGTGTATTACATATTCTGGTTAAAATATTTTCTTTCCTACAAAGATGACCATTGAACAATAAGGGATAGGGAAGAGTAGTTTTGACTGGTCAATTGTTTAAAAATAGCAATGTTCTGGCCTCTGACTGTTGATATTTACCGATTAATACCGCGGTATGGGTATTTCACAAATGTTGATCAAATATAAAAGCAAAATCATGTTTCTTCTAAGATGTTCACAGCTTAGAAATAGTTCAGTCCAAATTTAAAAAAACCTATTTTGATCGGTCACTCTGTTAAGCACTTATTATGCATCGTTGTATTGCTTAATAATTGTATTCATTAATTCTGACACGTTTTCTTTTCTTTAGTTCCCCAGACTCTACCATAGAAGAAGGACCGAATATGATTCCACCAACTTTAATTATACTTATACTTTTGCCTATGGCAGCAATGGCTGGCTCAATCTCACTGAATGGTATGATTCCCTGCATATATACATTATACAGTTTTTACCACTTAATTCCCTTTCATCAGCGCCTTCCTTGGCCATAGAAGAGATTCCAACAACCAGGATAGGCCTGCCGGTGTCCGATGATGAATATGAGGCCAGGTTTGAAGGCTGTATTAAGGAAGAGGAAAATCCAAAGCAGAGAAACATCATTGCAAGGTCAACCCGGATGTGGCCAGATGGTCTAGTACCAGTTTACGTGAGTAATCATTTTGTTGAAAATTATATTATTACGGACATGATTAGTTAATGGTAACATACTGCAACAAAAGGCATTAGTACATGTCAGAGCCAAAGGATGCTCGTACACCAGGACAAACGGGGGGCATTTTTTCCGGAAAACTGCAAGAAAACTGCCGGAAAACTACCAGAAAACTTCTTGTTTCCTTCCTCCCTTTTTTGCACACACGGCCCAGCTTGCTTGAGAAGGGAGGAAAACTGCTGGGGAAACTGCAGGAAAACTGCCAGAAAACTGCCAGAAAACTGCCAGAAAACTTCTTGAGAGAGGAAGTTTTCTGGTACTTTTCCTGCATTTTTCCTCCCAATCGTCTTGGTGTAGGAGAGGCCTAAGATCCAAGGTTGCGTGCGGCATGGTGATACATAATTATATATAATGTACTGAACGTACAGCTCTGTACCACTACAGTACAGTTCCTTTTATATTCTTCAATTATCTCTTACTACGGAATTGTTTCTTTCCAGGTTCATCCTAATATGAGCCCATATAATCAGAGCATTATAGATGGTATAGCACAGATCACAGACAACACCTGTGTAAGAATTGTCTACATGGGAGAGCTTGAGCTGGATGATCCCGAACCAGTGGGAGATTATGTGTTCATCAACAATAGGACCCCGGGATGCCAGGTCACAGGTGCTGTGGGTAACATAAAGGGGAAGGGGTTGCATAACTTGAACTTGGAGCATGAAGGATGTACAGTAAGTTGGAAGAATAACCAACAATCCTGACACATTTTTGGGAAAATATTTTTTTTTCCAATCCAAATGTGTCATGAATGTTCCTGTTTCCTAACATACATACATGTATATCAGGAAGGTAATTTCTTTTAGAACCCTGGTACTGTAACTCACGAACTGATGCATATCCTTGGCTTTAACCATGAGCATAAACGGCCTGATCGAGATGATCACATTAATGTTCATTGGGACAACATTTTTGACAGCTGGTCAGCCCAGTTCTACAGAGATGCCTGGGATGATGATGCATCAGGCACTCCCGTCTGTGTTCCAAAGAACATAAATGGATCGGATTACTCTGACTGTGTTAGTGGTAGAATTGTGACTTCATTTGGGCTAGGATATGACTATGACTCAGTGATGCATTATTCTGGTAGGACAGGAGGCCGGTATGGTTTTAACTGCATAAATCTACAACACAAATATATACGTATTCATTGCACATGTTATAGAACTGCCATAAACCCTTCTCTGCCCATCATGACAAAACCTGATGGCAGTGTTACAACTCGAAATGAAGTCATTTCACCTTTGGACATTGCCAAAATTAATGCTGCATATGGATGTTCAGACAGAACCACTGATAAT
>LR138371.1:5518-15873 GCA_900659605.1 Tisbe holothuriae | reverse complement strand
GTTCAGCCCCCGTCTCGCCTGTCCGGCCACTGCTGCTCCGTGGTTGGCTGCGCCTCTCGACAAGGTCGTGAAAAGCACCTGGGTTTCTCCAGGTTTCCCGCCAAGGACAAACAGCCAATCAATGCCAAAGATATCACAGGAAGTCTATATACAACCGCCATTCCCGTTTCTGCACAGGCCATCCCTTGCTCTCTTGTCGTAGATGAGGATATCGACATGGACAAGGGAGCAGACATGATTGAGTGCAAAGATGCTGACAAAATTGAGTGCAAGGACGCCGACAAGAGTGAGTGCAAGGACGCAGACGAGATTGAGAGTCTGTGCATTTTCGGGGATGAGGAAGACGACCAATATGAAGATGCTATGAACGAAATTCATGAACAGGGCTCGGATGAAATGAGCAATTATGAAGATACCTCTGAGGCAGATGAAATTGTTGAAAATGACGTAATAGTAGAAGATGGCACACAGGAAGAACAAGATGACCAAGGAGATTCTGAAATGATTCAAGATTTGCCATTAGTTCGAAATAATGAAGATATGAAAGCCCTGTGTGGAATAAGTATGGCATTTTTATGTTCATCTGCTCTCTCCTCTGCAACACGGTCTCATCAGGAAGAAAATTCAGTTACAAAAGCAAAGTAATGCTATACTACTTTAAACTTCGGCATAATATTTCTAAGTGCATGTCCGTTATATTTAATCTCAGCAACAAAACAACGTCCTCATTCTTTTATGAAGTTTCAAGTGCTCTAACTCCCATTGCAAGGAAATGGACCTGTTGGCTTCCAAGAGGAAAAGTGCAAGAACTCATGCCAAAAGATTGTAAAGCTGATTATCCCATGTGTAGAGTAATAATAGATGCTTCAGAAGTAAAAATTGACATTCCCCAGAAAGTTGAATCGCATATTTTAACATATTCACAGTACAAGAGCAATCATACACTGAAATTTTTGATTGGCATTGCCCCCAATGGTTTTATTATGTTTCTTTCAAAGACATTTGGTGGAAGGGCAACAGACAGTCAAATTACAACTGAATGCGGTATTTTAGACCTTTTAGAGAGTGGTGATCTTGTCTTGGCTGACAAAGGTTTTCCAGGAATAGTTGAAAATTCTATGAAAAAAGGTGTTTTTATTGTAATGCCTCCATTTAAGTCGGGAGATCGGCAGTTCAGTACTCAAGAAAATAACCAAGGATACATATGTGCAAAGTATAGAATTCATGTTGAAAGAGCTATAGGAAGAATGAAACAATGTTTTATATTGAAACATCTGGATCATTATATGCTACAAGATATTGACAATATTCTTCTAGCTGTAGGCACCGTTCGAACTCAATAAATTAGTTCCTATCTCGCAAATACTAGGCCAAGAATCTCTGTAAAACAGACATCCTTGACTAGGCTAGCTCCTTTAAAATAATTGTCTTCAAGGAAGTTACTCCCCGACCACTCCTTGCTTCTAGCAAACGCTAGTGTCAGTTCAAGTCTCACAACCTCTCTTTTATGCTTCCTTTGGGATATGAGCGCTTTCTAGACATGGAAAAGAGAATGTAGAAGCTGAAGAGGGGCCTTATTTCTTTGTTGGGGCGCCAAATGTGTAAAGAGAGAGGAGGAGGACAGAGGAAAAGGGGAGACAGTTTGGCACCGAGGCTTCCAAAGAGAGCAGCTCAGAGTTACATAATAATAAGACATTATTATGGAGAAGAACAGTGTTTAAGTTAGGCCTGGAAAAGGTGTAAAGCTTATAATAACCATTTTAGATCCTTGGCTTAGTGTGCGGTGAATGCAGTTTCAAGGCAAATATAGAGTTAGAAAGGCTTAAGTGCATTCTTCTATGAGGGATAAAAGAAGTTGGAGCGCGAAAAGTGAACTTTGAACTTTTGTGAAAAATGTCAATAGTGTGATTTTACGTGTTTATTACGCACGAGTAAGGTAAGGCAACCTTATTTTCAAGGTTAAAAACTGTTATAGCCGGGTTTTTAAAGTTGCACTTGTTAGAGGATGTATATTATTTGCAACATGTGTATTCTTTTGCCCTATCTTAGCTTGATATTTTTCATCATTTAGATTTGATAAGTGACAACAGCTAACATTTAAAATAGTGTAGAAAAGGAGCTTTGTGTTACCTTTTGTTCGATTACATGCATTAAAATCAGATTATTCTTTGGGTAACATTATATTATAGGTATTTCGTACATCATACTACTAACTTAAACTTCCAATATACACTGTACATTCAGCTTAAAATATAACGTATAAAATACTTTAAAACTGTCAAACACACTGACATATGAACCTTAAAATAACAGACTATAATTATTCTCGCAAAATATCAAACTAATTAAAGACACCATATTAAAGAACAAAGAGTGTCCTTTATAATAAGAAACGTCATAAATGATTAAGCGCAAGGATATTCGTTTCGTGACATAGGAAGGCAGGCAACCTTTATAAAGATTATTATATGATTTCGCGTATCTGTCCTTGTCGCACGCAGTGCAGGCCTTCACTACAGTTCTTTAATAAGAACTCATAAATAAAAAGGTTGCAACAATTTAAACGTTTATACTCTACATTGCAATATTTGTATTGTAGTGTGCTCTTTTCATAAATTAAATCTTACACAAAATTAAGGCTGTTGGTTACATTTTGTTCTGTAGCCCTGTTTGGCCACCGCAAACAAAAGTGCAAGATAAAGGCTTTTCCTTTCTCTTATTCTGGATAATTCTTGTGGCCCATTCTATACCTCGTATAAGAAGAATGAGACTGTGAATGAAGGATTGCAGTAAACATAATGATTGGCAGGATTCATTTAATAGTGAAAGTAGACAAGTACATACCGGTATGTCTGTATATATGTAGGTGCTTAAAAATTTATCTTTCCTAAATTTAACTTCATAAGAAAAAATAGCACACTTCTTTTCATAAAGCAGAACCTGCCGCGATCCATCATTTAATATATACCATATGGAAGGATGTGGGTTAATATTTACCTTCTCACTAAAGGCCATTCTTTTAATATCCCTTTAATGACCTTCTTTAAAATTTAACGGGTGCCGAGCGGTTGAAAGAAGTTACATTTAATATTTAAGTATAAAATGTATGTGCCAACCTGCAACCTTCATTTGCATATGAACTTGCTGTTAAAACTGTATTGTTGTGCACAAAATGATTATTTTTACATATGTGTAACTCTCCCCTATCCCCATCATAGCTACCTTTTTCTTGTAGATCAGCTCCACTTTTGCTACTTCCTTTCTTCTTCCTTTTTGGCACCGATCCCCGCCTCCAAACTTTCTTCTTCTTCTTCTTCTTCAATCCATCCCCGACATCGTCGCTTTGGTCGTCGTCACCGTCCCAAAGCTGGCTTCAACCTTTTTTTTCTTGGCAGCCAAGTTTATTATTTCTCATCGGGTCTTCTGGTGCAGATACTGAAGCTTATTCACACAAAGTTGACCACCATAACTTTTACTTAATATTCTTCCACATATATAAGTAATTGATAGTATATACAGTCCTCCAAAGCACAATCTTTTAAACCAGTTTTTGTATCGCCACAATTCAGTAACCGATACATACCAATGTTCATACACTAAACATTGTTAAAATATAGTTTATGTTAGAGCATAAGTAAGAGTACATGTCCATCGAACACCATTATATTCTCAAAGAATATAAACTGCACACATGGGATGTAGCTGCTGCTGTGGTGAATTTTCTCGCTCCTCAGGAAGAAGTTCCTTCTAGAAGAAAACTCTAAAGAAACCACAGAAGCCCACCGGTGGAAAAAGTTGACCTTATCCCCCACAAGGTGGTGATTATTTACACACACTGCCAGCTATATACAGTTCTATAAATTTTAATCTGCTCTTGTCAAATACAGTTCAAAAACTAAGGCATATATTCAAAAACTGGTTCAAACTACCAATTATATTATATTGGATTACTGCAAGCATATTTCAGTTTAGCTAATTTCTTTTTTCCTCCTTCCAAGTATGAAGCAAATCATCTTTATAACTTTTCCTCTTTTTTCTTCTATTCCAACTAACAAGCAAAATTCTCATGAAGGCTTTAGAAAACTTTTCACTTCTCTCTGCAAACTTTACTTTTTTATCCTCGGGCAGAAGGAAGAAAAACAATATAATCTTTTTTATTATATGCACTACTAAATGCTCTCTTACAAGGGCAATTTTGTGTACATACATGCTCATATTGTATAAAGCAATATGCAGCATGGTGACAAATTTACATGGCATTTGTCATTTCCATGCATTTATCTTACGCTTATGTGTATGATGTAGTAATATGTAGTATAACACTCTCCAGTCCAATCAATATATTTCCATTCCCGAAAATTAAGTATTAAGGGTCTGCTGGCTGGCTATTTTCATCCGCAAAAACAGGTTCGTAGAGATTGTTGCCAATTCTGGCCTTGTACAAAAATAGAAAAAGGAAAGGCCAAAAAGTTTTCCTCCTGATGGCATAATTAGCTAAATTGGTGCGCAGACTGTATATTTTATATAAAGTAAAGGAGTTTGCTGAAATGTGGATAAGTTTATGCCGCAATTGCAATATGTATGCATATTTAAAGAGCGTTTATTGATGTATGTTAGCATACTTTTAGTCTCCAGAATCCAGTTTTTCTTCCAATCTCCCTTACCATGCCATGAAAAAAGGAAAGCAAACAGGAAGAGAGGACTAAAAAGATGTTTGCAACCACTCACACATCTCTGCTGCATTCATGCTGCATATACCTTGGAATGCAGAACATGATTATATCCTAGATAAATAAATTACATGGAGTAAGAAGTCAACTTTAATTATCTGTTGTTTTGTCTCATGTTAGCTCCTAGATCGATCCTAGAAGGTTTTGCAGCAACTTTTACTTTTTCCCATTCACACGGCAGAGTGGATTTCTTTTTTTCCTCCTCCTCCATTTTCGTTTTCGGCCCTTTTTCTATTCATCGTTATCTCTGCTGCCCCATCTGCTATTTTACTAGTGCGCCCTGCATGGGAGGCACAGTGGGAAGGAGTGGAATTTAATTATTAAATTGACCTCTTAAATTAATCTTAATATAAATGTAATATCTTATGCCATGGATCAAAATTAGAAATAGCATTTAATAGAACGCAATGTAGGGTACTTCTTTCCCCTTTCTAGCTCCTACTGCAACAGAGACCCAACGAACTTTGTTCATTTAGCTTGGAAGCCAAAGGAAGAAAAAGGAAACAGAGAAAGAAGCCCCTGGTTGGAAAGGACTTTCGACTTGTTCCAAGTTATAAATGCCTGTGTTTCTACGTATGGGGCTTTTAAAACTTTAGGAGGACACAGTACATAGTGCCAGAAACGGAGTACAAGTTCACGATAGTTCAGTTCATCTCAAGCTTATTCGATATTTTGGAAAGGGATATATGAACATAGCGCTGCGCTCTACAGTATATGCTTTGGATTCATTCATAGTAATACAAATTTTCTATATTATCTGTACTTTGCAAAGGGGTTTCCTCCGATTTTGAGGCATCAAATTTAATTTCAAACACTGACAACATATTAATGTGCAAGGTACATTTCTGCATTCTGCTCATCATGGCATATCTCTTCCATTTCAGATATCAACTCTAATCATGCCAATAAGAATACCCAAGACATCATCAGCATGACTTCGACCTCTTCGGCCACGTCCACCCTGTCCACGGCGGTTGCGGCCGACGCCCTGGAACACTCCAGACCGGAGGACGAGGGCGGAGGGGACAGCGCTGGCAATGATGAAGCGCCCATCATTGTCATTGGAGACCCAACAGAGCCCCATATCAACATAGAAGACCCCGCGATCAACATCATCGTGACCCCGTCCAGCAACCAGGCGTCCCAGCGCAACTCTGTCGTCGTGGCCAACATGGATGACGACGATCAGCCGCCGCCCTCCATGGACAAGGTCATTGTGATGGTTGAGGGGCAGGAGGTGGACCTGGGGGAGGATGCCATTGAAGTCGTCGATGATGTGCAGGTCAATGGATTGGCGGTGGAGGTCAGTGATGATGATGGAAGAGTCAAGGTAGGACTACTTTTAAAGAACATCATGTATTCCGGAGTTATGGTTTGTCTCAGTTTTACTTAACATTCTGGAGATGCATTTCTCAATACACCATTTTATAGCTAGATTAGATTACAAATAGATTGGCAGTACACATGTACACTCCTAAGCTTTTGTGCAATTCCGTTTCGGTGGAAATATACACAATCATGGCGTTATAGAGCTGTTTTATTCAACAAAAACATGATGAAAATCCTCTGGATTTGTATCACTGGATGTGACATTTTCCTTGTACGACATGTTTACAACGCATATAGTGGACATCTTCGTGTTGCAAATATAAAGTATTTTAAGGAATAATGCCAGAGAATACATCAAACAGGTTGGAACAAATGATATAAACAAATATAAAGTCTTTATGAAAACTGTTGCCATTATAACCATTTCCCTCCACTCTTGCAAAATGAGATCATGCCATTTTCAACGTCCCATATTGTGCAAAAAGTTACATTTGAAACCACTTTGCCTGGCCGGCCACATACATGAAAGAAGCATAAATTGCAACAGCGAGGGACTATAAAATGTTTTGTCCTTTGCACTACTCTGTTCTTTTAGTGATATAAAAGATTGCATTTCCCGGTAAAATGCAAAACTCTGGTGGCCTCGTTTTCAAGCAATACGCTTGATTTTTAACGGCAATGTTCTGATAGTGGAATTTTCAAAATCCTACTAATAGGCGTTATATGCAAATAATTATATAGTGATAGTAAATGTGTAATACTTGTAAAATTCCCGGCCTTTTCAGTTCATTTTAACACGTAGGAAATGAATTTAGAATAGAATGTAGTCCTTGCTTTTTTGGATTGCAATTGACTACAAGTCCTTCTTTTATATTATTATAGAGCCATTAAGCCATAAACTAAAGCTACGTGTTCAATTACAACATTCATTCGTAATACATGGGGGTCAAATAACACACATTGAGACGAATAAAACGACTGCTTTCGTGCTAGAACAAGTTGCTTTCACGAGAGTATTGAAAAAGCAAATATCGCCCGAGGGGGCAAGAGCGATAAATGTACACAGCTAGCACAGGGCAGGTCTGATGCTAGGGAGTATGTCGAAAGTTATATGTTTTCTGTAGCAAAGCATTCTATACAATATACCTTTTGAAGTTTCAATACATTTTACACAGAAAATATATTCGTTTGTAATGGAATCTCCAGTTATCAGTCAACCACTTACTTACATCCACTACATATTTTACTATTCAGCACTAACTTCATTTGAAATACATATCTGTCCATCTTGCATATGTTTGCATAAAACTCTATCCTCAGAGAGTCCTGCATCTGCAAAAGCAGCCATGTTCATAATAATATTCCAGACCTTGAAACTTCCAAGACAGAACCTTACACATGACAGAGCAACTCCCTTTTTTATTATCCTAGAGTCTGCTGCCGTCCTTCTTTTCTTTGTATTCCCCTCCCCCATTTAAAATAGGCTTTTAAGAGAGAGAAGGGAGCAAGGCTTGCTTTTCTTTCTAATATGGAGCAAAAGCTCTTCTTGGCCTTGAGATGACTGCTCAGTTTTGTGTGCCATGATACACCCAACCAAACTTTTATGTATGTGGATTGCACTGTATACCCTAGCAATGTTTAGGCACTGTAGACATAGTGTGGATTGTCTGCCTATTAGTTTGATCGGGCATCTGGTAGTAGAGTATCCAGAAGTTTTGTGAGTTGGGGCGAAAGGCGAGTGTAAGTTCTTCTTCTCTTTCCCCTTTTCTTCTCTTGCTGAACACCAGCTCTCAGCTGAGACAATAAACTAGGCAATAAAGCCGGAATTGGCGCCGCCGGAAGAAGAAGAAGAAAAGACAGAGAGAAGAAGAAAGGAAACGTCCTCTCAAATGTCTTTGTTTTGTCCATAATGAAGGGTAGCAATGATTATGACCAGTTGAACATTGTTTTGCATCGAGTGAAATGAATGTAGGCCATGGGGAATATAAGACTGGAAGTAGTAAAACCGGTGCTCAAGATGCAAAAGAAGTTTTTGCAAGACAATTTCTAATGAAACAAAAGCCACTTTTCTGTTGTTCAAAACTTGAAGCATAAAGTAGGCATGACTGTGGTGAAAATAGTTTTATCTCTTGCTTTGTTGCAAGTGCAATTGTTGCAGTTTCAATTGTTGTTCTATTTAATGCTTAGTAACGCTTTTTAATGTGCCACATATTTGTTTACAACACAGTTAAATATGAATAAATATTTCCTGGCTTTGTTGTAAAGGATAAAACGGAAGTTATTGCACATAATTACCATAGAGGAACATTTATATAAGTAATATGCAAATAATAGCATCCCTGAAGTATTAAAATTGCACACAAAGAAACGTGATCCAAGACGTGCTCTTTTGACAAAATATTTTTCATCTTGCAGACAGGAAAGACGAATATATTTCGCCGCTGTCATTCTCTGTTTCCCTCTTTTCGGCTTCAAAAGGAACACGAGATAAATAATAAATTATCATTTTAGACGCATTTCACAGTCTCAAAAGAACTGGGCATAGGTGGCATTGTAAAAAACTATAACAAATGCATGTTATAAGACTGTTTAAATGCAATTAAATGTTGTTAAAATATGCCCATTGTTGACTCAGTTTATCCACCCTGCATGGGTTCTTCTATGGAAGAAAGAGAGGTTGAGATATTTTCCTCGCGGCTATCGCTTTTCTTTCTTTTCTTTCTTAACCGCCTCTTCCGTTTTCCTTTCTTGATGATGATGATGAAATATTCTGACGGATCTCCTGAAAAGTGGATGATTTTAAGGAAGCGGATTCATCCGGCCGGCCGGTCAATTTAAAAAAGTTTAGGCTCCGAAGATCCTATTCGCTGTAGCGGACTAATATGTAGGGGAATATTAATATGGGGTGATGAAATGGGATTTTAATAAAATGCATGTTAAGGGATCTTACAGGCATGCGATTTAATTATAAAACATTAATGTTGCAAAAAAGGCCAAATATTCTTTCCCCTATAAAATAATTACATGAGGAATATATTTTTCTTTCTTCTTTTCCATTTTTTCTATCCTCCAACCAACATCTATAAACAACATTTACACCGGAAACTTTTTTCTTCTCCTTTCCGAGATCAGGAGGAACCGGTGATCATTATTTTTCTCCCTGTGTGTGCAAACTTTAGCCGCAATCAGGGATGCCATTTTATTGAAATAGTGCTTGCTTTCATCTAAATGGCATCCCTATACGTGGCAATGAAGAATGAGGAGAAAAAGTTTTACTTTGATAAAGAAAGCACTCTTAAGTCATTACAGAGCTACATTCATGAAAATGTATTGTTGACTTTATATTCGACTATGCAGTTGTAAAAAGCCTTCAACGCCTAATTAATATTCGAAGTGCACAATATTAAACTATGCCATAATGATTTGGCACAATCGTGTTTCTTGCTTATACTTTTCATATCTCAGCTAGTTCTGCAGCAACCATATATTACTCGGAATTTCCTACATATACGAGGAGCGAAAGAGAGAGAAAGGCGAACTACTCTCAGTCTTGGAGCAGAGATATAAAACCCATTTGCTATCGATACGGAAGTAAAAATAGAACCGAACCTCAGAACCTGAGAACTAAACCGAAACTAAGTAACAAATTACAAATTATTTCGGAACTGTGCAATCATTCTGCAATTATTGAAGACACACCAGTCCTTATTACAATAAAAGTTGACAAATTTATTTAACCCACATTTAGACGTAATACCAGTTTATTGTTTGTAGCTTTAAATCCCTTTCTCTCCACAAGGGCTTAAAAATGTAAAGAAGAGAACGATGAAGCACCAATAAATTCAAACACGCTATTCAAACGAATTTATGGGTGCGAGAGCAGGCGAAATTAAATCTGGAACAGAAGAGAGAGAAAGAACGGGAGAGGGAGATAGGGAGAGAGAGCTTGTCAGATGCTCAATATTGGATAATGCAAGTTGGATTCCAAGAGTTATGCACATAAAATATGAGGGTATCCTTATAAGGATGCATTTTATACTATTTATTACTTTTTACTTTTAATATTAGATAGTAACAATATAATTGTCGGCATTAAATACATTTGTTAAGAATGACGACCCCCTATCACGCATATAACAAAGAAGTGTTTCATTTTGTATTTCATGGCAGTGAGTGTTTTTAGATATTCATATATTCCTGATTTGAATATAGCGTGACTCCAACGTTTTTGTTTTCTGGGTCTGTGTCGCTTAAAAATAGGCCGTCGCCTCTCTCTCTCTCTCGACTCTCTCCGGC
>LR138370.1:0-15777 GCA_900659605.1 Tisbe holothuriae | reverse complement strand
TTTTTATGGTGTTATTAATTCATGGTGTTATTATTTATGGTGTTATTTATTTGGGTTGTTATATTGTCAGGGTGTTAAATTGTCAAAATGTTATTATTTAGGGGGTGTTATTTTGTCCGGTTGTTGTTTTGTCCGGCCACCGCGTAATACATACGGGAAAATGTACAATAGGAAGACAATAGTAGGCCAGGCCCGTATAGGCTGTAATCATTATCATATCATGGCAAATACCAGTACTATGCTGGAAGCTAAAGTATTTTAAAAATGGAACCAGGACCTGAATAAAATCTCAAATTTTGGCTCTTTTACATATTTTTGCTGTGCAACCTTGTATATATTTAGGTCACTCCGATTTGGCGGCAATAGCTCGCTCCACCATATGGACAAGTCCGAGAGGAGTTAAGTCCCAAATATTTTACTTAATAAAGCATTGAGAAATGAAAAGTTAATTTTGAATAAGCAAAATTGGAATTTACATTGAACCCCGCAGCAACTTCGACTTTAGAGTTTAGTTTATAGAGCTGTAAATATCTTCAAATAATCACTGATCATTGAGCACATAAATACATGAAATCATTTTTCCTATTGTTGATTTGTTGACTATTTTTACATAAATCGATCTGGTGACCTTTGCAAACTATACTGTGCTTATTCTATGCCTTTTTGCGGCAGCTCGACTTTTCCATGCATATTTCCCCAAGGCCCATCTAACTACAACGTTCTTGATATTTACGGAAATAATCCAAGCCTCTCTCGCAACCTCTCACTTGATTCGCTTTTCAATGCACTCAATCTTTCTTTCCAGAAACGATCCGAGCCATTCGGCCAAGTGCCACATTGACACCCCGAGCAGGAGCCCCACGTAGCCCCCAATCTCAGCCATGAGGGACAGAAACGAGTAGAAGTAGTTTTCTGCGCTCTTCCTCGTGTGCGGCGCAAAGTAGAACATGTGCCGGCCGAGCCTACTCGAGTTGGTCGAAGGTTGGCCCATCTCAGCGGCGTTCTTGCCGCTCACGGATACAAAGAGGGAGTCGCACGAGATCAGGCAGTCGCGCTTCTGGTTGGTCACGCGGGTCCAAGAAATCCAGAAGGTTGTGTTGACGTCTGACGGATCCGTGCAAATCTAAAGCAGGAGTAGTTCTTGGGGCATATCTAAGAGCCAATTAATAAAGCAAGTTATATACCTTGTGGTCCCCAAATATCCACGGGACTCTGCATCCAACTGCCTCGTACATGAGCTCCTCCATCTTTTCGTACATGCACTCGTCATAGAAGTAGTGGGCACATGTTGGCTGCCCCTGAGAGTCCTGGCCCTCCAGCTGATGGATGTCCTCAAGTTGAATTTGGGACTTTAGCTTGGAGCCCAAGGGAACCTCGTGACCCATGCGGCCGTTCAGCTCAAGAAACTGGTGTTCTCGGTGCAGGTAGAGCTTGGCATTTAGACGACTATGCAAGGGAAGGAGAGAAACTCTTTATACGTTTTACACCGAGAGTAACCATTGCTGCTTACAAGTCAAAAGTCATATAGTAGATGCCCCTTTTTCTTATTGCCTTGTCCGGCAGGAAAGTGTAGCATTTTCCAAACTTTCGATGTCTTTGCTCCGTAAACATGTGATTGCCCAAGCTGAGCTCTGGATAGACTGTGACCGAGTCCGCATCATCAGCCTCAAACGTCCTCACCGACAACTTTGCGAGCAGCTCTGGAAGTGAGAAGGTGGACACGTCGAACAGCTCAGTTTCATTGGTGTCCGAATTCTGGCTGCTCCAAGTTAGGTTGTACTTGTAATTGTACCGGCCGATGGAGGGAATGCCGTGGTTCTAAAATGGAAGTATTGTCCCGGGTAGGCGCTCCTCTTCTAAATATCACTCTTACTCTGAGCACGTCCTCCTTGTATCCATCAATGAGCGGACACATTGTGACGGCTGGGAACGCCGCCTCTTTCTGCTCCACGATAGTGGTCGCAAAGTAGGTGGGGCCCTCATTGTACACGATCAAGCACTGCACCACCTGGACCACGAGGATCGTCACGAGAATGGCGAGGAGCACCAGGTAGCAGACCCGGCGTGTCCAACGTAGCCGCAGCACCTGACGCTTCAGAGAATCCCGCTCGGACGGGCTGAGGTCGGCTTGCGGTTCCTTGCCGCCACTCCACTGAGACGAGATCTTCTTCAGAGGAAAGACTCTTTGTCCTCCAGCAGAATTGCTCCTCATCATGTACTTAAATCGAGCTGCTGTATTTTCAAGCAGACTGAATTGGGTCTTCGTTTGCAACATACAAATTGCTTCAAAAGGATCAACGAGACAACTTTATCTCAAGAAGCAGTTCACTCAATTTAATTTCACATTTTTTTATACACATAAAGTTAATTTTTAAAAGAAAACAACAACTTTCTAGGGATATTGCTGGACAACACAATATAGTGATCAGCATTAACCGCAGACTGACATTGATTAATCCGTTAAAACCCTTCTAAATAAGAACCGCATGCAATAATGAACTCATTGTTCAGCAAATATGACAGAATATACTAATATCAAAGTACTATAAAATGCACAATACATAATTTACTATATCATTTATATCTAGATAGTCCAGAAGGTCTATTCCTCGAATTTCCATTTAAATGCTCTCTTATGATTTAACGACTGCTTGATAATATATTAATACACATAGGATTAAAACTAAAAGCGAGAGTTTCTTCTACGGTACCCAAACCCGAACTTCGGTTTCAATTACCCGAACCCAAAACAAAATCGAAATTTGACACTTTGGGTTTGGGTTCGGGTTTGATTTGACATTGAAAAAGCATACAAATAAAGTGCACTAGAGGCTGCAAATCCATATAATATTAATCTGGTTTCCTCATAAAATTGAAATAGAGTCAAACACGCGTCCGCTCCCTACATGTACATGTGTGCAGCAGAAAATATAATTTTTGGCTTGCACAATAGTTTCAAACCCGGATTCGGACCCGAACACGAACCCGAATCATTTGGCACTATCCGAACCCCTACCCGAACCCGAACTGCTAAATCCGAACCAGCACATCTCTATTCAAAACGTTATGATGCCCGTTCTGGCTGTGCTGGATTGGTAGTGGTCTAGTGGCTATACCCAGCCAAAAAATCCGGTAACTATGTTTAAATACGGGCTGTTCTGCACAAAGAGTCATGTATATATTGGCTCCAGTAGCAGATCTTAAAAGATTAAAATCTTGGATGAATTATAATTTTACTTTTTGAGTATGTTCCTTCGTTTATTCGTTTCCAAAGACATATATGCGCCGTATTCTCCTATTTTGATCAACATTGTATAATTTCATAATACTCGCGTTTACACTAGATCTGCCAAGAAGCGTAAAAAGACGGCTATATACATGCGTAAGTGAGTGCTCCTGTAATCAACGTTTTGTATATATTTTTGCATTTCTCATGCATAATCCATACGTGACAAAACCACTCAAGTTTTCACGTCACATTATGTAAGTCTGGTTGAATACCTATTCGTTAGGAGAACCATGACAGCTGTACAAAATGAAAGCAAAGGGATCCTTGCCCGGAAGCGTTATATTTAGTCTCTCTTGTTTATATTTTCCCCCGCACGTTTTTGTTCAGTAGCCCGGTCGTTAGCTTTTTCCCCCTCCAGGCGGCATGACAACGAAGAAACATTTGACGGTGAGCGGCCTGCTGGCCTTTGTGTTGGTCGCTCACGAAAAAGGCCGCTCGCTCACCCAACAGCCGCCGACGCTTCCTTGCTATGCACTCTGCAGGACGATTTTTGGGCGAGCACGAAAGCGAGAAAGAAGGTTTTAATGTTCCAATGAATTATAGAAAAAAATTCTTAAGAAGAGGATTATAATTTGGTGGGCTAATTTAAACTCGTAATAGTGTTTTCAATTATACAAAATTTTACTCTTTTACGACATCGACAATTATGTAAACTTAACATTTAATACGCTTACACAGATTTATTATCCTCCGTACAATCCTTCGGCGATATCATTGACAACACCAAAGAGAAGATAATATCTATTGATTACTACATTTTGGATTAATTTCAAGATTGTCTTCCGTTTGAGACTACTTAAGTGAACCTAGAATAAAGTGTGCGGTGCTAAGGGATATTGCTACATTGGAAGAAATTCATCTTCAAGGTAAGATTATTATATAATTTAGAGACATTCCCGAGAGAGAAGATTATGAAATCTAATCGATTGTCAATATTACGCCGTGATTAAAAATAGAACGTCTTTACATCAACAGGAAGTCCACATCCACACCTGTGATGCCATATTAATAACTAACATCCGAGCAGTGGTAAACATTACTTTACTTTGGTAATTCACAATTAAAATTATTTTCTATGAAATTATTTACATTTTACGCTAAATTCTAAATGGAGAAAAATCAAGTTACATTTGCATTCTTTGTGTCTTAGAAAACCACATGTGTTAGTAATTGAGACTTTGCAAGTAAATCACAATTATTTTGGCTAGGTTTAACACAAGTATATAATGTTTACCATTTTATACTCGTGGTTTTAGTATTATCAAACCCTGTATGACAGTGTTTTGCTACTTTTGATATTTAAAGTATAACGTCAATCTTGTTTATTTATATAGCAGAGGTCCTAAGAATGGCCTATATTTAATGCTTGCATGCAGGATCATTGCAGTTTTCAATGACGTTTGCGCGTAAGCTAGCTGTGTCCCCCTTTCTCTACCCAGGAGAAATTGTACTCTTGATTCTATAGGATATTTAAATGTCATACGTATACCCTTACATAAACAAGTAATTTTTACCGTGCGTTAAAATAGTGATCCATTTAAATTCATATACAGTATATTCTTCATTTAAAGTATATAGTACTACCCACTGTTGTTACTTTTGAAACACCCTGCCGACCTGCACCCCAAACCCCCTTTTCCATAAGCAGAGGAAGGGGGCAGTCAAGTGGTGGAGGAGGAGGAAGAAAAGAAAGTCGTGGTATTTTTTATGTCAGTGAAACATGCAGTGCTGGGAAAGAGTTTCAGCGATACTCTAGCCATAACTTAATACATGTTCCTTCTTCGTGCCTGTTTCAGAAATCCATCTCTGAGCTCCTCCTCCTACTTGGAACAGCGCTGTCTGCACCGCCGAAAGTGGAGTAAAGTTGGAGCAAAGTGCCGACGAAGAGAAGCAGAAAAAGAAGGCTTGCGTGCAGAAGAAGAAGAAGAAGAAGAAGAAGACCTTACTTGACTGCTGCAGCGAAAAAGGGCTCTTGGATTTAGTCCGGAGTCATCATCATTCCACAATAAAGAATAAACGGCCAGGTCCAAGTGAATAAAGCAGAGTTGGAGGGAGTGGCTGCCAAATAATGGTGCGCACTTATCAAGGCGGTGGTGGCCGCAATGGGGGTGGGATTGGCGTCGGGGGTGGGAGTAGCATGGGCGGAATGTTTGCTGATGGCGGCGAACCGGCAAGACCGAGGGTAGGCAAAAGGAAGGATTTTGAGAGTGGTTTAGTTGCTGTGCTGTGTGATCATGCTCTTTCAAGTTTCTTCTCCGTTTGTTCATTAAAACATTGTCTCTACCTTTTTACTCCTATCTCGAACATAAAAGAATGCTTTCGATCGGCGATCAGAAGTGTCCTCCAGGTTTCTTGGACCTTCTGACACCGGAACCCAAACGATCTGCTGCGAGAATTGTTCGACCTCACATCCAAGGATTGTTTGTGCCCAACCTCCAATCACGTCGGTGCTTCCAAGAGTACACCAGGACCAGCTGGGTAACATCATAATAGTGGCGAACCCATGGGTAGGATCTGCTCCTTCTGCTGCATCTCTACATCAGCATCCAGCTCAGTGCTGCCTGGTTGGGCACCGGGATGGTCAAGCGGTCAGTCAGCAAATCCTGGAGACCCACTGGAGCACAGGAAATGAGCAAGAAAGGGGTATCAAAAAGTGCCAAAACTGTCTCAGACTCCAAAAGGCAAGTACAACCATAGTGGAGAACTTTAATCAAAACATGTACAGAGCAATGTATGTACAGTAAGGACGTGCGAAAACCGAAAACCGAAAACCGAAATTCGGTTTATGTGAAAACCGAAACCGAAACCGACGTCGGTTTGCAAAAAGTCGGTTTTTGACACCAGGTCGGTTTTTTTAGAATGTGGATCACTTTGGACATTTTTTGGGGTTACTTTGAAATAGATGTAGTAAGATTGTATTTTATATATAGTTTTTTTGGTTCTTCCATATTATATGTATTTTGTGTTAGTTATTTTTTTTTCTTTTTGCTATTCAGTGGCAGTGTAATATATTTGTTTCAAGTAAAACATTGCACATAGCATATAAATCAAAAACCGAAAACCGAACCGAAAACCGAAACCGAAAACCGACTTTTTCAAAAAACGAAACCGAAAACCGACCTCGGTTTGTATTTTAAAAACCGCACTTCCTTAATGTACAGTATTCTTACTATTGTATTTGTTGATAGCGCAATCGGTCCATGGACAACAGCGACATCTTCACCCCGACTGACTTCAGCCGCTCTAAGAGCATCAACGGCGGCGACCCGTTTTCCTCCGCCTCGCCCTCAGCGCCACAGCCACGAATGAGGACTTCAAACAGCGAGGGCTTTCTTGGCGGAGGTGGTCATGGTGGGGAGAGCGGCGGGGACCTGTCGGCAGAGTTGGAGGGAACGGTACACTCAGAGGGAGCGCACAAGCCCCGCGCGCACACTTCAAATAACCTCATCAACTTTCAGCTGGCTCGGCTTCAGCAAACAGTCTCTCGAGGTGCTAATGAAGACCATGGGTACGCCTCGGATCTGGACTCTATGGGCAAGAAGCCGCTATCAGCGCGTCAAGGACCCGGATTTGGAGGAGAAAGTCTGTTTGATGAGCCGAGGCATAACGACCCTCCTTCAGGGAGGCGGAACAGAGGTAACCGACGGTTGTAACTTGTAAGGGCTCTCCAATCTGTTCCGTTCTTTTGTCAATTATAGGTGAAACCTCCAAGAGCGGTTACAGGAGAGAGTTACAAGCTCAAATGGCCGAACAGCAGTCACGAAGAGAGCGGGAGAAGTCCGCAGATCGTTTTGGACTTGCAGATCCCATGGAGCACCTGCACAAGAATAATACATCCGGGTCGAGAGGGGGCCGTGATGAGGAACATGGTGGAGGAAGCTACAGTCCTTCTCTGTTCGACCACAGTCCTAGGAGAGGAGGTAAGTGCCGCTACTATCTTCAGATTGAATAAAACCTCCGTGGCATAAGGCACCCTTTATAGCCACCAAGAGCGAAAGAGACGCCTACAAACGCGACCTCGTGCTGCAGATGCAGGAGCAGCGCACCCGGAAGGAGAAGGAAAAATTGGACGATACCAGGGACTGGTGGGAGAAGCGAGAAGAGATAAAACCGACACCGGCGCCGGCAAAGAAACCGCACCCATCGCAGGTAAATATATTCGAGTCGGCCACACAAGTTAAAGAAGTAATGGACTGTACTCTATAACAACAATATTTTTCTTTTAGCAACAGACAAATCAGGTATAAGCTTGGATGTTTTACAAGCGTGCCACACATCATATTTTTATATACACAGAGAGTGATTTTTCTTACCTTGTTATTGACAGTTTTATATCCTTCTTGTACGATGTAAGATGTCCGTTTTATAAGTATTATTGACATCGTGTTTTTTTCATTACATATATTTTATCACAGTGGCAGCATGATTAATATTTTAGCAGATTTGGATTGCTACTGATATAATTGTTAGGAAAATTTAATTAGAGTTTCCGCACAAGGAAAAAAATGGTGAGTTTGTCGCAAGCAGATTTTGTGAATGTTTAAAATCGCAGCTTATAAAATCCAGAGTAGTCTCCATTGATATGTATCCATTTTTGTTATTGTCTTTCAATACAGGGTTTTAAGAAAAGATCTATAAAAATTCAAACAAGCAAGGCAATAAATTTTGGATCAGTTACAATTTTGTCCGAAACTGGTACCGGGCTACTGATATCTCAATGTTTTTGCAGAACCAATTAACAGAAAGGTAATTTACTTGATTTAAATGGAGTCTATGGCCCGAAGAACATTATAGAAAGTAGTTATACTATGTATGTAATTAGCAGGGATTTGGAGTAACTAGCTAGTAGCATGCAAGTAACTAGTTCCAGAACAATAACTGTAACTTTTCCTAAAAAGATTTCCATTATATAGGATTTGCACTGAACTGGAATTGCACAGAATGAACTTTCCCCTGGAATTGAACAGAACCTGAATTGCACAGAACTCATTGCCTAAAATATTAGCACACATTTAATGCTAATAGCCATAGACCACTTCAACCTGGACAAACCGCGGATTAAAATTTCCAGAACTCATACTTGCCATCTTCAAATCAAAAAATATCACTAAAGAAAGTTGGGCAGAATGCTCAAAAAGGTATGGTCCCCAAATATGGTCATTATATCTTTCATCGTTTTAGTTTTACATCCCTTGGTAGGTTACTACACAAGTACTTCATAAATCGAAATTTCTGGCACTACTCCCGTCCAGCCATTTTTGAACTTTTTAGGATAACTCAAACATGACGCACTTTAGAGCAAAATTGAATAAAATCAGTTTTAATCTATGTATAAAATAAGGAAAGAAATGTCAACAACATTTTTGCTTAAGATGCAAACTGTAGAATTTAGCATTTTTGGCTGGACGGGAGTAGTGCTAGAAATTCCAATTTATGAAGCGCTTGTGTAGTAACCTATCGGAAGGGATTTCTCATGCATGTGATGCGTTAGAGCGCTACAAAATTAACTCATTAGGTATTTTAGGACGCTAAGCAACTTCATTGAAGTGAACTTTCTTGACAAATCAAGGTATCATACCTTTATGGCAATTGGTAGGTCGCGGTTTGTCCAGGTATTTCAGTGGTCTATGTAATAGCATAACCCAATCTAAACCTAACATGATATCTAGCCCTAGCCCTGCAGGAGCCCTAGCCCTGCAGGAGCCCTAGCCCTGCAGGAGCCCTAGCCCTGTGGGACTCCTAAGCTATTCCTAAGGGGTGCCCTAACCCTGCGGGTCCCCTAGGGTACAGTCTGTGCAATTCCTATTCTGTACACTTCTGGATGTGAACCAAGTCTGTGCAATTCCTATTATGTGCACTTCCAGCAAAAAACTTAGTCTGTGCCATTCCTGGGCTGTGCTAGAACGCATCACCAAATGGACATCTTAGGGATCAGGCCCATTTTTAAAAGAAAGTTAAACTTTTATTTGCTATTGTGCGGTTTTGGCTAAAATTACTTTTTATACCCATTTTTTTAAATTTGGAGGTGGCTAAATATATACTTGGGACTAGTTAATGGGATCCGGGACTGTATACAGTAACTTTTGAATAAACTTGTTACTATTTTCTGTAGAGGAACTATAATAACTAACTTAACCATTTTTATTAACTTCGGCCCTGGTAATTTGTAATCACTACTTAAAGTACGGTCTACAGTGTAACTTACACTTTTTTTTAGCAATCAGCTCTTTACAGTTAACAAAGATCTATTGATGTTGGTAGTCTGCAAGGAGATGGACAATGTAGTATGTATTAAGGAGGAAAAGCCACTTAAGTCCATTTTGAATTATCTCAAACCGTTTTGGAGATATCATGCATTTACGTCACTAGTGCACTGTTATGAAAACTGACCAAATAGGCATCACATTGCAGTTTCAGTCAATCTTTGCATTCCATCCTTCTGCCACAGACATCGGTGCCTAAGCTACCTGTTGAAACAGAGACCCTTACTACAGAGACATTGCTACGCTGTCCCCCTCTGGTGAGCATCTGGGTGAAACTCTGCCTCTAATTTGCTGACCCACTCACCCTTTGGTCTTGGCTGCCTGGATCCTCCCTCTTGGGCAAGCCAGAGGGGAGAGCAAATTAGGGGCAGTAGTTCACCCAGAAATCCGCCAGAGGCGACACCGTAGCTTGTTCTCTGGGGTAAGGTTCTCTGGTTGAAAAGCCCAGGGCCGGGAGTTCAGCAGATAGCTTAGTCAAATATTTGACAATGGTAGTTAGCTGGCCAGTTCCAATGACTACCTAGCTAATTGAGAGGACTCAGAGGAGTACCGCTTGCAGGATGCAAATGAAAGCTTCAGCCAGAAGTAGAGTCCTTGATAGTATTAATTAAGGTCCAATAAAAAGAAAGTATACCATCGTTTCTAGCGAGCTTCTGATCACCCCCGTTCCAACCGCAAGACGTTTGAGGAGGAGCTGAATGAGCAGATCGAGGCTAAGAAGCGCGAGAAGGAGGAGGAGAAGCGGCGTGAGAAGGAGGAGGACGAGAAGTTCGAGCGGAGGCTCAAAGAGCAGCAGGAGAAGATGAAGAGAGAGTACGAGGAGGAGGCGGCGAAAAAGAAGGCCAAGGAGTTGGCGGTGAGTAGAATTGCATCAACTACTCCTGGGCAAAGTCTAATTCTAAATTTAGAAAGAGAAGCGGCAAGAGGATCTCATCCGAAAGCAGGAAGAACTCCAAGCGGAGATTGATCGGAGCAAGCAGGAGGCGCGAGACGCAAAGATGAAGGCTCGCCAGGCCGTCGCCGTGGCCAGGGTAACCTCCCCGACGCCTTCAAGCACTCTCAACCCAGACGAGGATGGCGATGATGGCGCAGAACCGCCAAAGAGCAGAACGGAGTCGCCCCCACTGCGCGGACAGGAGGCCGCCGACCAGCTCAGCGGATTCAGAGAGCAGCTGGAGCGACAAGAGGAAGAGCACGATGCGGCGTGGAATGGAATGGTCGAAGTTTAAGGAGAATAGAGATAAAACTATATTTAATTTCAGATTTAATAATAAAGAGATCAAGAAACCAGCAAAAGAGATTGAACAACTAAATGAAAATGAATAAAAGGGTTACTCCGGCGTTTTACATCCCGCACCTGTACCCATTGCGGGCCTCATGGGCAACTGAATATGCCCAAATGCTGTTCATTAAGGACAAATAAATTAAGCTGTAGGTTTAAAACTAGTAACTAACACTTCAGCAACATTGGACTAGGTTGTCAAACCCTGCATATTAGAACCACAATTTCTTGTAACACTGGGGAGCCTGTTTGGGCTGGTGGTATCGAAGCGATTCCTTTAAAGGCGAGTTTCCTTATCAAGCCAAGTTTATATAAGCGTGTATGTACTGAAGTGCTAATTGGCGAGTTCTAAAAAGCATTTATTACTATTAGTGTTGGATCGGCGTGTCATTTGAGTGCGAAAAGGCGAGTCTATTAATTCAAAGGAGTAGAATGGCATATAATAATGAAGATCTGGGGGTACAATGTCGGACATGGACATGCAAAACTGTCCCATCACAAGGCCAGGAATTTAACATAAAGTACTAATTTGAATAATCATAGAACAGTGTTTTGACAAAGTTTGGTGTGCATGCATAAGGTAGATTTAACATAGCTAGTCATTTGAATCAGCATAAAGAGTGTGTTCATGACAAAGTTTGGAGGGAATTCACAATGTATTTTCACATTAGCTTGTCATTTGAATCATCATAGAGACATAGAGACTTGACCTTTAAAGAGGCACATTATCTGCTGCTCTCTTGCTATGGAATTACAGTTGAATCATGTTCAGCTTTAAACTGACACTTCAGAAGCAATTTGACGTTGTACATGAGACATTATATACTCTTGTAACACAAATCAGTTCTAAGAATCTATTCAAGCAGGAAGTTGTACCTGTACATGATACAATTAGAATTTTTAAAATAGAATGTTACTTGAACTTCATGTACTGTATATTTTTGCATATTTTCCATATACACCAACATAACTTGGTTGGTGATGTTATTTTTTTGGTTTTGGAAAACTTACTTATGTTTAACTCAAAATACATAGAAATGCATCATGGAGAACTTGTAGAAGTACTGGCCAATTTGCTACACAGGAATATACTCGCCGATCTGCTACAACAGACTCGCCGATTTGCTACAACAACTACAGCTAAACAATAGAGACCGGCCTTTTCGCACTTTTATTCCATACTCGCCTTTGAAGGAAACGATTTTTCCAGACCGGCTTTTAAAGGAATCGCTTATCCACAAATAGATCGCCTGTTTTCCTATGTATAGGGGTCCTTTGGCTAAGAAACCTTGGCGTGGAAAGCCCACTGTTATGGTTAGACTCATGAAGCTACTATATAATATGGTTAGACTACTCATCATATTCACTATGCATTTCAGCTGATGAAATAATCCTGGTGGTTGTTTTTGTCCCAACTGACTGTTCCCAATTCTGGCAGCAGCAGGCTAGCTAGCTGGTCAGTCAGTCCGGAAAAGTACTGCTCTTGTAATATATTTCTACTATTAATCTAAGAAGGAAACAAGGCCCACTTTTTAGTGTAGAATGTGACGAGGAATCCAAATATGCAAGAATTACTGTTCTAGACCTAATAATTCCCGAGATCTGTCAGTATGTCTTCAGCTTTTGGCCTGGCTAGCTGGAGCAGCAGCAGCAACCAGCTTGGTGAAGCAGCAGCAGCAACTGGCTAGCTGGAGCAGCAGCGCCAACCAGCCGTTGCCCTTGAGCCATAGAAGTAGGAATAGATACTCTTCTTCAACTTCAATGTTCTTTTTCCTCGGCCGAGCCAACCGGGCAGGCAGCTCCGCCCATTGCCCCAAGCCAAAGAAGTAGGAATATTTACTCTTCTTTGACTTCAATGTTCTTTTCCTTGGCCGAGCCAAACAGGCAGGCTGGGCATGGAGAACTTTACTTCATGGAGAAGTTCTCCATGGGCTGGGCTAGCCAGTAGGAACTGCTGCTTCTTCAGCAAGACTAGTGCAGGCTAGCAGGAAGGCTGCTGCTGCTCAGGCAAGCCAGTGGGAGAGTCAGCTGCCAACTGGGACAATCCAACAGACAACTGGTATTTTCTCCTGAAATATAGCTTTTAGGAGGGTAATTTCTTTTGCACAAGGTGACCTACCACATGCATCAAGATTCCTATAAGTGGTCTTTGTTATACAAACTTTTCATAGCTGCCATTATTTGCATTTTATTGGTTGTCCGGACAGACATGCCAGCCATGCAGGCACAGACTCAGCCAACTGGGAACAGTCAATTCTGCAAAAAAGATCCACTAGAGGGCGAAAGGTCGCGGAAAAAAGTAAACAATGCATTGTGAATGGTCGCAGCAGAGAACCTTACCCCAGAGAACAAGCTACGGTGTCGCCTCTGGCGGATTTCTGGGTGAACTACTGCCCCTAATTTGCTCTCCCCTCTGGCTTGCCCAAGAGGGAGGATCCAGGCAGCCAAGACCAAAGGGTGAGTGGGTCAGCAAATTAGAGGCAGAGTTTCACCCAGATGCTCACCAGAGGGGGACAGCGTAGCAATGTCTCTGTAGTAAGGGTCTCTGGTCGCAGCTCCCTGCATTAGTCTCTGTCCAGGGACAGAACGCCGCTTAAGGACCCAGAATCGCAAAGGTTCTTTGTTTTCTCCACTTGAAATGGCCCTCACTGCATGGCCATGTCCAAAATGATCTTTTGAAGCCAAAAAGTTGCTCCAAATTTGGAAAATAAGGAGCAAGAAGGAAGTCGGAGGATTTCAAAGTTGGAAAAAAAGAGCGTACAAAGAGGGCTGCATTTAGCACCAATTGAAAGCGGCCGCGGCCTATATAAACATGTTATATAGGCCGTGATCGGCTGTATTTGATTTTTCAGCCATAAACCTACTATACACGATTCTTGGGCTCCGTGCTGTGCAACCACCATCTATTTCCGACAGTGAAAAAGGTCATATTTTGCACCCGAAAGCGCTGGCAGCGCCAACCACTTTAATCACTACCAAGACACTCGGAAATTGCGAGATGCGAATACATTAGATCACCACTCTTCCGGCCGAGCCGTGAGTGCAAGCGCTAAACAGCAAGGAGACGAAAACGAAGAAAGCCGCACACAACACAGCAACACATGTACACCCCACATCCAGGCTTGGCACTGTTCACTCGACATCCCCAAGAAAGAAGAGAAGAATCCTCGATGAATGATGGATTACATTTAGAACGCTGGTGTTTTATTCGTTCCTTTCGTTCTGTAGTTGTTGTTCTGTTTTAGAAGTTCTTTGCGATGACTCCGTCCTTCTTGGCCAGCCGGTTGATGCAGTCGTCCGACTCGCCCATGCGGCGGATGGCGCCGCAGATAGCGTAAGTCTTGTACGTGCCCGTCATGCGGCCAGTCGTCTCGTCAACGTCGGCAAAGTTCATCTGGATGGAGGCGTGATCCTTGGCGGAGATGATGCGGTTGGAAGCAGAGCTGAAAACCAAACAACAATTAAACAAACCAATGAGCTCCATTCATGCAGGACTCGTTTCCAATGAGTGCTCTTACCACTTCCTAGGGATGTACATATCCACGTATTCTCCAGCGTCGTTCTGCATGATGGCAACGATAAAGAGGGCTGGGCGGCAACTGAAAGCGAGAAGAGAGGCACAAAAATGAGGCGAAAGTGCACTTGGAATGGGTGAAAAGACGTCCTTACCGCGATGTATGTGTTGTTGAAAGAAAGAAATTCCAACGGAGAAGGAAAGAGAGAGAAGAGAGGCGTCGACGGCAAGAGTGGAAGGTCGAGCCGGGAGTGAAATCAGACTTTAATCAGTGAACAGAAGAGTCGAGAAGAGGCTGCTCAGCACATGTCCAACCTTGGACCCTCTCTCGCCTCTTCCACCTCTTCCACCTCTTCCGCAAACCGGCTGGAAGGGTGCGGTGAGCGCTGAGCGGTGAGCCACTGGAAAGTGGTGAAGCAGAGCTAGAGAGGAGAATTCGATGGCAGGGGAGACCGATCCTAGGTTCAGCCACTGGAATGAGAGAGGCTAAGAATTTACTAAGATCGACGGTATAATCCGTGACAACTATTCGTAATTCGTACGTAATGTACTCAAAAATGGTCAGAACCAAATAGCTTTCTATAAGCAATATACCTAATTTCCGGAGATCCTGCGACTTTGTTGTCCTTGTTTATTTTCTGCTCCCCCTTCTTGGCTCATTTGATCCCTTGCATTTGCAGCTGTCGTCCTTGCACGTTGCACTGGCGGAATGCTGCTGAGCTACGAGCTAGAGTCTGCTATGCTAGTGCATCTCTTTCTCTTCTATGATCCATCTCTTTTATCGCTACATGGAAGAGATGGATAGAAGAGGTAGATAAAAGAGAAGAGATGCAGTAACATACGAGCCAGAGATTGGATTGCGATGGGCTCAGTGTAGAGTAGTTACAGATCACTGGATGGGCTTCAGCCGAGAATCAGCCGAGCGAGCTGCACTCCGGAGCGGCGGAGCACCCACTCACGGGCAGAGTGGGCGCGATTCAGGGTTGCCAGGTGAATTTTTTCGTTTGGTCCCAAATTTTTTGTGAAAAGATCCCAGTTACTACACAAGCAGGCTGGAGCTTGGTCCCAAACAGTAAATAAGCCAATTTTTCTTACTACATTGATTTTTGGTCCCAAAAATTTCTATTTGGTCCCAGAGGGTCAAAACGGTCCCAGATTTGGCTAATCTGGGACCATTTGGACCCAAACTGGCAACCCTGCCCATCAGCATTCGAATATTTTGTCTATCTCTGCAACAGTCGGAATCATTTTGTTTATATTTCCTGGTATCTTGTCAAGGCATCATAAAATACAAATTTAAAGGTGGCAGGAGTCCCCAATAAAGTCCCCAGCATTAACCGGATCCTTCTTTCTTCTTTCTTTATTAGCCGTTTAGGTAGAACCACAATATGTACAATAAGACATTTATATACGGCTGCTTCCCGCACAA
>LR138365.1:0-10230 GCA_900659605.1 Tisbe holothuriae | reverse complement strand
GACCATCACTGTCGCAGGCCGACGCCTTATGCTTTACGCTACCACGGCCCCCCTTAGTACATAATTTATAATGTATCGATATTTGTTTTCGATCGATTAAATGAAGTTTAAGAGACTATATTTAATTATTCATACGTACATGAACGCACATAATAGGCTAATTTTTTTTATTAATAAACTCTTATATTGACGTAACTTGTGCAACTTAGATTTATATATTGTTTTAGACATTTAGATCAACTTTATAGATGCATTCTTCTACGTTTTATAAGCAGGAAAATTATGCAACTATGTAAAAATTATTTATAATACTGTAGAAAATTGCTAGTTCATACTTTTAGTTAATTTCAGAATGAACTGTCAATATTGAGTAATTTAAGATAATATTGATTCCTAAAAGTTAGAATTTAACGTATGGAATTGCAATTAAAGTATTTATATTGTTTTAAAGAAAACGATCAATAAAGTCTAGATCTATATAGTCAATAAATTGTCCATTATATTGTTTGTATATAATTGTTCAATGATATTAATCATTCTTTTAAAAAGCTTCAATTATATTACGAGTAGTCTTACATTAAATCAAAATTATGAAAGAATGTTTAAACTGTTGAGTGAGGAGGCTCCCAGACAGGCATTTTTTTCTCATTTCTGCCGTATTTTTCCAGGGACTTTGCTTGCCTTAAGTGCCTATGGTCGAGTGAGTAAAACACAAGTCCCAAGTGTTTTGGAAGAAATGAGAAAAAAGACTGCTGAAACTGCAAAAAGACCATAGAAACGTAAAAAAATGTATGTCAAGTAAAGCCCAATAACTTCAATCAACTCCCTACCTCTTCCTTTTCTATAACAATCCCATTCTGCAGCTTGATCACATTACAATACTCGTCCACAGTGAGCTTGCCCCTCTTTGCATGATCAAACTTTTGACAACTATTCTTCAGCTTGTCCACTGTGGCATCGCCGGTGTCATTCCCAGTGGCCCTGCTCAGGATCTGCTGCACGGCTGGCACGCCCAGCAGCTCATAGGAGGGCGTGGTCACTGGCGGCGGTATGGGCGTGGAGGAGCCCCCTGTGGCGCCCTCCAGAAGGAGAGGCAGCTTCACCATTGCATGGGCCTGGCTTTGGGCTCAGCCAACACTGCACGACTAAAAAGGGAGTTTTTTTCGGGTTGATATCGACTATAAATTCGTTGCTAGCAATGAATATCTTACTGGTGCAGATGTGCTATTATTAGAAAGATCTTATCTTGTGTTATTATTGTCGATGACTGACCAATACTAAATCCGTTCCTCGGCCCACCAAATTATATTTTACATGACCGTAGAATTTGTCCGCATTACAGTCCCCACAGAGTGCAATAATAATAGTATTAGCTCGTAGAAATCAATTTCTCTGCTTTAATGTGAACAAAAAACTTTCTTGTCTCGAATTAGTTAAAGGGACTCCATGACACAACTGAGAGGCGGGAAAATCCAAGAGCATTTAACAAATCGATCATTATTATACAAGGTGACGCACTTTGCCGTAATAATCACAAAGTGGGCTAGAAAGCATTATCGGGCTTTCCTCCGGCTAATATGACTCAAACGTTATTTTTGTTTTTGAGGTCAAGTAACGAGTCTATTCGTTAACGCGGATAATTGTATAATTAGATTGTATTGCATGAATACGCAAATATGGTCTGCAGTAAATATTATTTATCACAAATTGTTCAAAACAACCGGAACTGGAGTATATGACGACCCTCTGTAATATGCGCATATGCAGTAATTACTCTATAAAACTACAATTTCGAAGAAGAGAATCTTAAATCTCTCTTGAATACTTATATGTGGTGTCTTTTCGTCGCTGTTCTACAATATAAAATTAAAGGGAGAAATGTGTCCGTACAATATTCAGTCATTTAAATAGTATGTTCAGCCGTTTTAATCCCTATATTTCATTCTGAATGAATGTTACGGTCGATATTATGGTTGTATAAATTTTAGTATTATAAAGTGTCCTACTGTACTAATATGCAGTTCTGCAAATACCGCTGCTGCTCTTGATATTTTAAGGAAATGCAGGGCTGAACATGCAGTGTTGTAATATGATTAATGAATGTTTTCATATCTCAGACATTTATCCTCTATGTATTACTAGGTTCCAGCCTCTCCAGCTCTTCAATGCAAGACTCCACCGATGTCATCACCCCTCTACAGCTCAGCACATGGGTGTGGAACTTCTTGAGATTAAACGCGTCCCCCAGCCGCTCCTCTCGCTCACGCCGCATTCGGAGAATCTCCAGCTCGCCCAGCTTGTACCCGGTCGCCTGCCCAGGTCGGCTGATGTACCGGATCAGCTGAGGCCTGGCCACAACTGGGTCTACAAGTGCTTCTTCAACGAGGTATCGGAATGCCTTGTCATACGTCCATCCGTAATGATGAACTCCGGTATCGACCACCAACCGGGCAGCCCTCAGCAGGTTGAAGCTGTAGAATCCGAGTTTATCCAGGGGATCCGTGTATAGGTTCAGCTCATTGCCCAGGTACTCTGAGTAGAGACCCCAACCTTCAGTGTAGGCCACTCGGCCAGGGATCCCTCTTGGACAGGACTCCATTGGGAACGACACAGACTTGGTCAGGAAGTCTGGCTGGCTCTCCAGACTGGCGAGCACCACTCCGATTTGGAAGTGATGCCCGGGCACGGCCTCATGCAGGGTGAGGGCTCTCATCTGAAACGCCTTCAGCTGGGACGGGGTGAGACCATAAGTCCCTCTAGGCGGGTCCCCATTCGGGTCTTGATACGTCCCAATGCCATATGACCCCGTCTTGACATCCAGTGCCTTCATCTTTGGTGACCGCACCCACTTCTCCTCAAAGACCTGGAACAGCGCTGGCGTGATGATGTTGTCAATGAGGTCGTAGGTTCTGTCCACGAGCTCTGTGGCGTTGAGAGTCTGTCCGGGCATTGCCCTGACATGTTCCACAAGCTGCCTATTGCTCAAATGCTCCAGGCCAAGATCTCTTGCCACCTCCCGGACGCCCTTCTTCAGTCGTTCCATCTCGCGGAGTCCAGTTTCGTGGACGTCCTCAGCCTTGATGCCTTCAATGGTGGTCTGATACTGAAGACAGGCTTCGTAGACCTGCTTACCCTCTGGGAGAGCGGTGAACCCAGGTAGCGGTCTAAGATGGTCGGAATATGGTCCGTAGATGTAGTCTTGGAGCTTCTTGTACGCCGGAAGTACTCTTTCCATTATAATCTGGGCACCTTTAGATTCAATCTCAACCACCTGCTTTTCAGTGATTCCTTCAATGCCTTTAACCCTGTCAAATGGTCTGAAGAACGGACTCTCTCTCGGGTCGGACACTTGCAATCCCTCAAACTGAGGCAGGTCCATTTCCAGGACTTCCTTTGGGAACGTCACCCGTTTCCTCACGCCCTCCTCCATAAGATCCTGAATCTGCCTCAGCATCCTCGGAATCCCGTTCAGTCTTGCAAACACATTTTCCACATCGGAAACCTGTTCAATCTTGAATGTGGACTCATACGTGAATTTCTTGACGTATCCAACTTGAATGCCATATTTTGGGCTTAGCGGTGGTAGCAGATTCGTGTCGTAGCCATATCCTCTGAGACAGTATGTCGCCTCAGCCCTGAGCTCGTTGAGGAAGTGCTTCTGCCTCGCACTCAGCTTATGCCCCTTGCAGTCAAACATGTCCTCAGCCCTGCGTAGGAACTCCTTACATCCTATTCTTGTATCTTCAGCAGCCTCCGGGCCGAAATCTGGCATCAGAGAGTCGTACTCATTGTATCCATAGGAGCTTGCTGACAGCGGCTGTCTGCTCAGCTTGAACCGGAAGTAGTCATCAAAGAGTTGTTCGAGGTCTGGCTGTGATATTGTGGTTGGCGTGACGTTGTGAAGTAGCGTTAAGAGGAGGATTGGTATGATGAGGTGTCTAGCCATGGTGGAAGCCACGAGTTGAATGACTTGGGAGTCAATTGGATGCAGATTGGAGGGAAGATCGTTAGAAACCAACTTGGAGACTTGCTAAATGGAGCCGGATATTCTCGATTCCAAAGAAAGCAAACTCATGTGCAAAATTTGATTCCTTAACGCCCAGTAACATTAGTATAATATGTATATGTACATGTACTTCTTGGTAAATAACTAGCATTCCCTTGAACAATGAGAGTTCTATAAATGAAAATACATACATACAAAAAAGATAAGTTGTATACAAGACAATGATCATACTTTTGAAATCGCACATACTTACCTTTATTTCCACTATTAGCTGTCATCATCAATCACAGCTTTGTTGATACATCTATGAATAAACAGGTTTCAAATTAGGTCAACAGGACTCCTACAGACAGCAACAATCTGGCACATGAGAATTTCTGCCGCTTGAAGCATCACCTATCATGCTTTTTATTTAACTAGTTTAACTTAAAATAACATTTTACAGTCCTCATTTGTCCTCTTTGACCTATGACTACTTCACTTTCCAAATACAACAGATTCCACCTTGTAGCTGTTGCTCCAAAGGGGACATTTTTGCAATCGGCTTTAGTCATATCCTTGAGTAGCAAAAAGAAGAGACGAAAAATGCAACAAGGTCGCTGCAAATGATAATTGTCATGATAATGCAGACATGTTTATTAACAAGCAAATTGAGTTTGTGTTGATGACACAAAGTTTCTAATTGTAAGTCATTGTGGTTATCGTCTGTGTGGTGAGGGGCGACATTGGAAAATTCATTGGTGTAATTGTACTGCGCCATATCAAAGAGGAATAACTTGAAACTATATAAAATATAAAAAGTTAACGCAAGCTAAAGCATCCTCCTGCAGTAGATGGCAAGCAGGCTGAATCAGCTTTGAAAAATTGGCTCTAGTTTGCAAATATATTTCACAGGTTCCGTTTTACTGGAAAACATCTTCCTTCAGATGGTGGCAAGCTAAACATGTGAAATACATTTTCATTTTTTGAAAACTGTTTATGTTTTCATACTTAGTAAGATTAATAAACTTTTATTTGGATTGGATCTGTAGAAATGTCAATGAAGCGTAACTTGGTGTGACTAAAACTCCTCTCCGATTTCACGTCTGTGATGTAAACGGATAAATACAGTTTAAAAGTGATCCTGATTCCATCTATGATTTGATTACACGCACATAAAACGTTGATGACGACAACTGACCTTCAATGAACGCGTTTATGACGGGACGAGTACTTGAACATTTATATTATGAATGCATCATTAACTTTTATAAGCATTTGCAATTAAGTCTGATAAACAAATGTTGGTTCTAATGATAAAGTCTCCAAGGTAATGACTAATTTTCACTTGACCATGATTCGAATTTATGTCTTCTTATATTGCACTTTTAACTTCTTCCTCTTGTTCTTCACCTCAAATGTTCTAATAATTACAATTTGTTGTATGTGTCTAAAATGATTAATAATAAAACTATTTCAAATAGTTCCAAACTTACTCATTTTAGGATAATATTCTTACATTACAATCAAAAAGAAAATGATTTGTAAAACTTGTTCAGCGCTTGCTCTTCTGCTTCTCCTTGGACTTGTCCCTGGCCTTCTCCGTCGGGGCCTTCTTTCCTTTCTTCCTCTTCTCCGCGGCCCTCTTACTGATCTCCTTCACGTCCTCGTACGTCAGCCGCCCGTCCGACTTGGAGTCCATCTCGTCGATGAGCTCGTTCAACTCGGCCATGGACAGATTCTTCTGGGCCAGCTTCAGCTCCCCCTTGGAGATGTAGCCGTCCTTGTTGCGGTCCATGGTGGCGAACACGGTCTTGGAGAAGACGGGGAGGTGGAAGAAGTCCTGAAAATTAATGAGTTATAGTATTATGCGAACAATTGCCAAATCGTGGGAAACATTGTAAAGTTGTATATTTCTAGATAATTGCACCATATGGACGGTTAATAACTCAATATTGACGTGAGTGACGTTAGAATGCATAATTTTATATGAACTTTATTACTGGGGTGGCTTAAAGAAGACTCACAAGTGCTAGTGCAAAAATCCATTAAAATGATGGCTTAGGATGTTGAGAAGGAATCTCAGAGCAATTATTTATGACTCAAGTCTTGGAGAAAAGATATAATTCCTCTCAGCATATTACATACTAGGTGCTAGTATAGATATTTAGGTGCTAGTACTCATTATACCTTTCTTAAACTCACCCTTATGGAAATCCTCCCTTCCTTGTCCATACTGAGCTCCGTGACCAACTCCCTCAGCTCACTCTTTGAACAATCCACGTGATTCTGGATCTTGATCACATTGTACAAATCATCCACACTCAGCCGCTCCTTGCCAGTCTTGTCGAACCGCTTGCAGGCGGCTTCCAGGTCCTTGAGTCGGGCCTTCAGCTCCTTCTCGCCCAGCTTCTTGGGCTGCCGTTCCACGAGTTGGTAGCCCAGGCTGTGCCCGATGCTGCTGCTGTGCCCAGTCATGTTTTAATAATGTTGCTGTGTATCTTTTGTGTAACTGGGTGTGCAATGTGGAGAAAGGCAACTTCTTTTGTGTGTGTGAGAACTGCGTTTAATAATGTTATGGGTAGGGCAAGGAATTTATTTCAAGTTGAAACAATATAAAATATTGATAAAATTGGGAGCAAACTATTCCAAACTGCAATCAAAAACTTTTTTCAAAAGATCTATTTGCGGAGAATTGCTGTGAATATCTTCCGTGATTTAATCTTGCCAAACCTTTTAAATCCCTGCTTTCCTTCTATGAATCTGATCGATGAATTATTAATTGTCAATCTTTTGTTTGCAAGACCTTGGGCAGGGAAAATATGCTCGAAAAGTTTAGCTTATGATTATATTCACAGTGGTTTCGTATTATGTATATAAACCGAATAACATTGATAGTGTTTTGTACCGTGATTAAATTATTTTTGATGACACAATGGTTCGGAACTGAAGATTTATGTAATATTGTTCATCCTCATTAATTAACAGGTTAGGGTCAGTAGGCGTGAAATTATGAGTCATACGCTGCTGTAATCATTGTACTCGTATACTACTGTAGTATAGTGTTAGCCTTGATTCGGTGCTATTCATAGGCGGTAATAATAACGTTGTTATTACTAAGTCTATGGTGCTATTGAACTAATAGTAAATGCAATATGCAGTTTTTTATGCACGTTGGCACATTGCAACTTGCAGTTTAGAGACTGTTTGTATAATTTTTTAAAGACTAATAAACGATATCCTTTAAAAAGATGATCAATGTTATATTAGCCAGAGCTTCTATTAATATGGTCTTGGCATATGTTCTTTCCTAATTACGACAGTTAAATAACATAGAAATACGGTGCAAATACCTACTATTATACGTACACTTTAACCACATTATATTGGATTTCACAAGCTCTAAAAACATCCTTCTCCAGATTGGGAAAAAGAGCGCGTAAAAATATAATTTGAGCGAGGCCACAGCGTGATGAAACAAAAAAGAGAAGCGAATAAAATGTCATCTGCAAAAGATTGGTTGCAAATGCCATTTCCTACGATGAGGGAAAGTCCCCAATGGCATAACCTTTGCAAGGTGTTAATTGAGACGACACGTTGTTGGGAGTTAAAACAGATGTATTTTACCATCATATCACACTTTAGACACTCTTCTTTCATCATAATTTACGTAATTCGTATCAAACGAGCGTTTTGTAGATCAGAGTGTTTCAATAAATAACACACATATTCCCTTAAATATCTGAGCGAATCATGAAAATAAAGCTATCGTCCGGATCCAGTCCGAACATCTCTCCTCCTCCTCCTCCATCTGTCCGCGGCCACGCCCATGACGGCCACGCCCACGGCCACGCCCACTAGCGCGACCACCGACCAAAATCCCTCGCCATCCGGTGCTCCTTCACGTCGCCGTTCGTCTCGACATCCCGGATCTTCTCGTCCTCATTCTCGTGCTCAGTCGGGTACGTCGACCGCCGGTCAGACCGAGACTGAGGTCGGTATCTACGGTACACCGAGTTGTCATCGTCGTCATCGTCTGCGGGCCCCTCCTCATCCCCGGGGATCTTGGGCATGTAGTAGCCCTCATCGTCGTCGTCCTCAGACCCTTCCTTGGCCTCCATCTCCTCGTAGCGGCTCCGTTCGCGGTCCTCGTCCCCGTCCCTCTTCAGCGAGTCAAAGTCAAACGACTCGGGGCGGAAGTTCTTGTCCGTGTCCGAGTTGTAGCTGCCCTGGTACGCCTGGATGGCGCCGTAGCTGGAGTCGAACGCGTCGTCGGACTCCTCGGGGGTTCCGTTCGACCCCGTGCGCTCCTGCGTCTGCCGGGTGTCGTCGCTGCTGTAGCGCAGGTTCACGATGGGCTCGCGGTAGTTGACGCGCTTGTACTTGAAGGTGTCGCCGCCGTCCTTGTGGTCGTAGTTCTCCTCGGTGTCGGTGCCGCGATCGCGGTTGGAGAAGCGGGACTTGTAGCCGTCAAAGTGGCTGTCGCCGGGAGCGGCGCGCTGGGGTGTGGACGGGCGGAATCCGCCAAAGCCGCTGCTCTCCTTGTCATCGTCCTCCTCTTCACGCTCTTCCTGATGTCCGGGGTATCTCTGCTGCTGATAGTGTCCGCGGTTGGCATAGAATGGATCCTCCTCCTCTTCCTCTTCTTCCTCCTCATCTTCCTGCGGCCCATAGCTGGGAGTCCTAGAGTACTTCTCCTCTTCCGCAGCAGATGGGCCGTGGAAGCTGTTGAACCCCTGACCACCAACCGGGCCCTTTGGCGCTTCGAATCCGCCAAAGTTCTCAATCTCCCGTTCGGGCCTCGTGGGTCGGTCTTTGCCATCAAAATTCCGCGTAGACGTGTATTCGCTCGTGATACGGACACCCTCATCTAGGGGCTCATACTTGATCTTCGTGGTTGGGGGTTCGAAAGCACTGTTACGCCCGCCGAAGCCAAAGTTGGTCGTCTGGGGAGCCGGCTGCCTGTCGTAGGGATGAGTTGTTTCAACCTCCACACTCTGCTTGAACTGCTCAAAGTTGGTGGGGAACGCCTGGTGCAGAGATCCTGGCTTGCTCAATGGACTGCGTGACTCAGTCGCGGTGAACTGCGGCGGTGGCTGAGGCCTGGAGGCAGATGATGGCGGCCTGTAAGCTGAGGTGTACGTGGTGTCTCTGGGAGGGGAGTACGGCTTGATCTGGGGCGGCTCATAAGCGTTATGCCCTGGTGGGCTGAATGAGAACCGGTCGTCCTCCTCCTCGTCGTCATCATCAACATTGATCCTGAACTTTGTAAAGTCATCCTCTTCCTGTTCATGGTCGTCATAGGGTGAGGAGGTGATGTGGCGCTTGGCCTGGAGGTCGAGGCCGCCGGACAGGACCTGGGAGGGCACGGAGCGGACCTGGCTCTGGTGGTCACCCCAGCTCTTCCAGGACCCGGTGCGACCCAGCTCGGACGGGATGTCCGCCCAGTGGGAGGAGCTGGATGGCCAGGGGTTGCCGGACACGCGGCGCTCAGCTGAGCCGGACTCCTGAGGGGCTAGCTCCGGCTGCCGCTCCACCTGCCGTTCCTGCCTCAGGTAGCTGTGGTAATCTGGTTCTGGTTCACGCTGCTCCTCTTTCTGCTTTGTCATACCAAAGCCAGACTGTGGGAACATGCTCTGAATACCCCTCGGCCATGACATGTCCATTGCCTCGCCCATGCGCCCATGGTGTCCGCCATGATGCGCTACAGGGAGCGCCTTTGCGGAGAATGGCACTGCTAAGATCAAAAGACAACTTGTGGACCAACTTGGTTTTCTCATCTTGGCTCCGGATCTGTGACTGAAGAGTCGAGTCGGACGGTGGGGACATTTTATCTAAAGTTAGTCAAGGGGGTGAAAATGGACTTGAAAAATTACGCAGTGTGTGTTATTTTGGGAGATGGCGCGCGGATAAAAGGACATGAAGCGCTGACCAATTTTGTGCACCGGTGTGAAAGGGAAAAGAGCGTTTTGACAGGGTGTGCAATAGTTGAAGTGTGTTTTATGCATTGGCATATCAAGGGTGATTTGAGGCAGGCGAGTAATCCATTAATTAACTCAATGAGAGTTGAATGCACACCAGTACTTGCAATAAAAGTAATAAAGTATGATATTAATACCTAATGTAATTTCTTCATTGCTATTTTATAATGTCTTAAAAAGGGGGGCAGTGGTAGCCGTGATCGCAAGTCGCTCGACTCCGACCCAGAAGGTTGTGGGTTCGAATCCCCCCAGTGGCATGATGAT
>LR141470.1:0-12599 GCA_900659605.1 Tisbe holothuriae | reverse complement strand
AAGCAAAATCGGTAGTCATTTATGGACGTTTTGGGCTCCACAGAACCTTTTATAAGTGGTACTGGTACCAAAACTGTTTACATACATTCTTAAACACCCTCTTTAATTGTATGCTACCTGAGAAAATGATTTTGACCAGCAGTTACGCTGTTATAAGCCATGTGTTTCTCTTTTGTTGGGTGCCTCTATGTAAAAACTCCCTCCAACCAACAAAAGAGAAACATATGTTTTTTAAATCACTTTTTGGTGCTTTTATGAGTCGTGGTAACTAATTGATATATGCTTATTGTGCCCAAATCAATCATAAAATAGTCAAAACTAGTGTTACAATTGCTCAAAATATCACCTTGAAGTTTGCCAATGTGGCTCTCTTTTGTTGGTTGGGCTCGATTTTTAGAGGGGGGTTCCCAAAGGAAAAGAAACACACGGTTTATAACCTCCAAATCTCAGGAACCATACATGCTAGAAATCTGCACAAGGTACCAAAAGAAGCAGAATTTTATACTCTATACAGGAAACAATCTTAATTTTTGGGACATAATTCCATGTGGTCGACTTTCTTTGGGGGGATGATTGCTGCTGTCCAAATGATAAGAGTTCTCTAACCAATATTCGATATTGTAACTCTTCAAAGGAGCTAATAAAGACTTTTACCATGTGTTTTATGCCCTGTACTAATACTATAAACACAAATTTAAGGTAAAGGACTCTTTCAAAGGCTAGTTTCAAGCTTTTTGTAGAATAGGAACAAACTGATTTTGCACCTTTGCTTCTTTTCATTTGGACAACCGGTTGCTCTGGTACTCATGAATGCAAGACTTTTAGTCAAGGTACTCTTCAGCTTATGTTGACAATATCTCACATGGAATAATATCTAACTAACACATTTTATGGTCTTAAATGTAGAGTACAATTTATCCAAACTCACTTTGCGGCTTGTTTCTTGCTCTTCACCGTGAGATAGCGTTGCACCTGTGTCTGGTTGATTCCATAGATGGAGATCCATGTGAAGTAGCCGCCGATGAGGAGGCCCCAGACAGTATGGCGAGTTGTGGGGTCGGTATTGAAGCTGGGAAAAAATGAAAACAGTAACATTTTGTCCAAGAAATATTTCGTAAATATTAAACAGGAATAAATCTTTTTAAAGTCTGTATCCAGTGCTGTATTCAGAGTTGTTTCGCTTGTTTTAAGAGGCTAATTATATTCATTAAACTTTAAAAATAAAAAAAGTTCAGTTATCACTTTGAGGCGTTTTGGGGTTAGCAGGGCTAAACTTTCCTGAAATCCTAAATAAATAAAATTATGTCAAACTCCCCTTATGTCATACCCTAATTCCCCTTGGTCAAACTCATATCATTAATTAATTACTAAAACCATTTAAGGGTTAACTCCGGACTCCACCAGAGTAATAAAAAGCATCACAATATCGATATTCAACTCACTTGAACAGTTCAATCCTATTCGTCTGATAGTTGAGGTCAAACACCTTGTTAGCCCCACCAGCATCGTAATTTCCCTTGATGATGACAGCCAGGAAGCTGCCGAACATCATGATGGCCTGGAAGGTGTCAGTCCACATGACGGCCTTGATGCCACCCTGGAAATAATATTTTTGGTTAAGTAAAGCAAGGGCCTCTGAAAAGAGGACTGCGCACTACAGAAGTGTACCGAAAAATTGTATCGACTTAACTCAGCTAATTTAAAAGCTATTGCTTTCTGCTTTTAACACCATGACGTTTGTGCATATACAAAGCCAGAAACGTTTTGTTTTATGAGTTTGGATGAAATATTTCCATTTCATGGTACTTTTCTTTTTCGGTACACTCCCGTAGGTAGTACTAGCCATTTAGAAGTGCGCAGTCCTCTATTCAGTGGTCCTTGGATAATGTGACACTTCAGTGGAAACTCCTGTGTGCTCTGATAATGTGACATTTCAGTGGAGCCACATGTTTGCACTGATAATGTGACACTTCAGTGGAGCCACATGTGTGCACTGATAATGTGACACTTCAGTGGAAACTCCTGTGTGCTCTGATAATGTGACACTTCAGTGTAACTCCTGTGTTCTCTGATATTGTGACACTTTAGTGGAGCACATGTGTGCTCTGGTAATGTGACACTTCAGTGGAGCCACATGTGTGCACTGATAATGTGACAATTCAGTGAATCATATGTTTGCTCTGATAATGTGACACTTCAGTGGAAACTCCTGTGTGCTCTGATAATGTGACATTTCAGTGGAGCCACATGTGTGCACTGATTATGTGACACTTCAGTGTAACTCCTGTGTTCTCTGATATTGTTACACTTTAGTGGAGCACATGTGTGCTCTGGTAATGTGACACTTCAGTGGAGCCACATGTGTGCACTGATAATGTGACAATTCAGTGAATCATATGTTTGCTCTGATAATGTGACACTTCAGTGGAAACTCCTGTGTGCTATGATAATGGGACATATCAGTGGAGCCACATGTGTGCTCTGATAGTGTTACACTTCAGTGGAGCCACATGTGTGCACTGATAATGTGACACTTCAGTGGTAGCTCCTGTGTACACTAAAAATGTTCTACTTTATAGGAGAACTCTTTTGTATTACTCTCTACTTAAGTGGGGCGTTTTTTGGAATGTGCGCATTTTGGACTGGGCGTTTTTTGGAAAGTGCGCGTTTTCTGGAAGGGCGTTTTTTGAACGTCCTAAAATTGGAATGCGCGTTTTCCGGACGCGCGTTTTTTTAGCATATTCATCTATTAAACCTTTGCAGATGAACTTGGTACTCTTGTATGACATCGGAGAGGACACTTATACGCCACTACCAGGTAGACTAAAGTCCTGAACTATGTACAGGGTTTTGTTTTTATCGTGCCCCGATGTAGACCTAAACATGCCTTTCAAAAAGTACTTTCATCTATTTACCTTTATACGGAGAAATACACTTTGGCTCCAAAGTGTCTTTTTAAACTATATAATAGTGCACTATGTATAAAACTCTTAGACATGCCCAACACCCGGTCCTCCTTCGCCTGCGGCCTAGCTGAGACCCCCACAGGGCCTGTCTTTGTCGCGGCTGGCGGCTACGCACCCATCCCCATGTTCAACGATAACACCACGGACATTCTGGACCTGACGACGATGGTGTGGTCTGAGGGACCACAGCTGCCCTACAGGGTGAGTGCCCCGGGGTCTGTGCAGGATGGGACTGGGTTTCTGCTGCTGGGTGGGGCGTCCGAGGATTGGGGCCACAATTCGTATGTAAGTAGTCGAATATTGACATTAGTTTTGTTCGGACATATATTGAATCCGTATCTATGCTATGGACACCAGGGTTGCCAGACGTCAGATATGGATTCGGTCCCAAACATTCTGATAGTCAGTCCCAAAATATAAGATTACTTTTTAGATATGTTCACTTAATTCAACATATTCAAATGGTGAACTACTACATTACAAAAGGGAATATTGATTAAATTCATAGTTTGATTTGGCAGCCCAGAGATTTGTAGCAAACAAAAATTATATAATATTATTCATATTGCACATGACTATGCTGTCAACATTTATCTTTTCAGGCTTCCAGCCACATTCTGAAGTTCAGCGGGGATCTCCTCGACTGGGAGTACTTTGGTGACTTGGGCAAGAACAGCGGAGACTTTGCAATCACGCCCGTCGTATCCGAGATGATTAAATGCGTGCCAGAGGCTGTGCAGGGAAAGGAGTAATTGGCTTTTAAGCTTTGCATATGTTCATTCGAGGTTATCAATAAAATTGTTAGAACTATTTGGAAACAGAGTTTTTCGTCATTTTATTCACTTATAAAGTTCATATGTTATACAGAGAACAGTTGTTATATTGTTACTGATATATGATTGCGTGTTTTTATATTATTTTGGTGGTGAATAAAATCTTGTATAATTTGGAGTAATGCAGAAAACTATAATTTTAACAGTTGTAATATTATTATTGCTATATGATTGTTGTTTTGGGGGTGAATAAAATGTTGTAAATTTTGGAGAAATGCAGAAAACTATCATTTTAAGGTCTGAGCCCTGTGATTCAAGAAAAAACATCGAAGTAAGGCCGCTCCCAGACTGGCCAGTTTTGCAAAAACTGCCAGCATTTTTTACATTTCTGCTGTCTGTTTTTCAATTTCTGCCAGCAGTTTTTCTCTCCTCCCAGGACCTCCCAGCCAGCCAGGCATGCTGAGTGGAGGCAGAAATGCGAAAACAGCGTGCGCAAAAACGCCAGTCTGGGAGCGGCCTAAGGAACTGAATTAATGTTTTTAATCCGTAAAAAATAGAAAAAATCATGAGACCTGTTCCGCCCATTCACTCCGTCCATCATTTGTTTACGCTCATCGGGATTACTGCTGCTGTCATGGAAGGACACGAGCTGGCAAAGGAGTCGGGCATCAAGGTCCAGTTTGGAGACAGCGCGTGTCCAACTGTTCCGGGTCTGGTGGAGTCGCATTAGATCGCGTTTCTTCAGACAGCGAAGGCTCCTGAAGAGATTAAATGAAAGATATTAGCAGTATAATTGGAAGTTGATCAGACAGCGAAGGCTCCTGAAGAGATTAAATGAAAGAAATTAGCAGTTTAGGTCGCACTGGTGTTGCCATTCTGACGTTGCTGTTTAAAACTACTTTACTGGTATCCCTTCCTATATTTTACCGGGTGCGCGGAAAATTTTGAGACTTTTTGCTTGAAAATCCATTTTTGACATTTTTAAAGCTCAAAATTTCTATATTTTTAGATTTCCTCTTATACTTCAACTCAATTCAAAATTGTCAAGCCCATTTATTTGGCAAAATAGGTCATTTTTCTTATTGTTACAACAGTTTTTAGGCATTAGACAAAATGGTAAAAAGTGGGGGTTTGTGAATATGTGAAAATAGCTCCTTGCATGTAGTAAAGTACATTATTTATTAAATTTGACATTTCCACTGGAACAAGCATAAAAAATTACATTAGTGACTAAACTTTGGCTAAAAACTAACCACATACACAGATTTTATCCAATGTAATGTGCAAATTTGACCAATTTTGATGAAAAATCCTTACTTCTACATAAAACGCACGGATATTTTTGGACTATATTTTTGGATTTAAATTTTGGAAAATATAGTGGACTGTACAAATTTTGTTTTGAAAGCAAAAGTGACTCATTTTAAGTAAAATATATGCCAAAAAGGGCCAAATTTTTGCCTAGACACCCCAGAAGCAAAATATTGACTCCAACTTTTAGTCTCAAAATGTTCCGCTCTCCCGGTAATGTGCTCTATCTTTTTTGGTTTATTAACAGTAACACCATTCTAACAATATCCATCATCAAGGCGACAGGGGATTCAAACCTGCGACTATCTGGGCAGCAGGATGTGACAAAGTCCCTTCTGACATTGTTATTGTATGAAACGGAGATTATTAAACTGCAGTTCCACTTACTTGAGTGTAACCTCCTGCTGCTGCTCCTGCTGAGAAACATCCTCAAATAACACATTCCCCAGCACACATTTTTCCGGAGATGGCTGCTGCAGACCAGTTGCTATCTCATCTTCTTTGTTGACACTAGGTTCCGCTGTTTCATCACTACTACTGCTACTACCACAGTAACTACTAAAACTACTTCTACTACTATCAGTCTCTAGGCGGAGGGTCTTTGCAGATTCAGAGTCCAATAAGTCTTCCGTGTCTTCGATGTTATCGAGTTGTTCCGGAATTGGATTTAATGGCTTAGCACTAATTTGTTTTATTTCCCATCCCGTTTCTTCCTTCAAGCATGATTGAATGTTAAGAAACTGCCTTTTTTCTTAGTGTGGGAGACGTAACTACTGTGAAGGATATTAGAATCACTGTGATGGACGTCAGAACCACTGTGATAGCCATAAAAACTACTGTGTTGGACATCACTGTGATACACTTCTGGACCACTCTGTTCAGCTTCTGAACCAATGTTATGGACATCAGAACCACTGTGGTGACCGTCAATTATACCACTCTGTCGGGCTTTAGAACCACTTGGGGCACATGGACTTGCCAGTTCTCGAAGTTGTTGCTCATAGCTGGATTGCGGCTTGGTCTCATGTGATGTACCAGTTATGTATGCGCTTCTATTACCACCACCAGAGCTGAGAAATGATCGTGCCTTCGTAGAACTGCGCTGTGAGACAGACATTGACTTTGTAAAGCCGCTTTGATACCGTGCTACAGCTTCCTTTGGAGCATGGATACCTTTTAGATGCTCCCTCAGCCGGTAATAAGGTTGGGCTTGGGAATATCGCTCGATATGCCCTGTTTTTGAGAGTTTTCGTGGACTATTACTGACCAGCTGCTGCTTCTCTCTCTGCTCATTTTCAGGATGGTCGCCTGGCCGTCGGCCCAGAGTTTGCTCAATTTTTAATGTGTCCTTATGACCGAACGGATTGCTTTCCGGATGGCCAGTTGAAGTTAGGCGTTCCTTGAAATTGCCAAAAGGAAGTCTGGAGAGGTCTGCATGTGTGTTGTTCAACTCCATGTTTTGATTCAATGATACATCTGTTTGAAACTCAACCGCACGATGATGGGTCATCATCCAGTAGTTACTCATACTGTTGCATTGGTCAGGTTGTGGCCCAGTTCCTAAGGTAAATGGTATTCTGTGCCCAGCAGCGTTCATTGACCGTCTCTGATCCACTCCATCTTCAGGAGCTGCTAACTCAGGTACGTCTCCATTGGTTCTTCTTTCCAGAGCAGGTATTGGCTCCGATGGTTGACACCTATTTTTATCTCCATCCTCGCCTTCAGTAACAGCATGAGAAATCTTCTTTCTTCTAGAGTCGCATCCCAACCCTGGCGGCATTCCGAGTCCATCAACTAGCATGTTCCGACTCCTAGGACCAATTTTACATGGACTATTATTCCTTTCGCTTACAGTTGGTGAAGGTCCATTGCTCTTAGTCAACCTCGGCTGTTTCGCCTCCTTGCTGGCACATTTTTCCAGTGCTCGTTTACCACCTTTTCTCCGTTGGAATTTGATTTCTGTGCTTCCTTTTTCCGGTTTTCCGGTTTTGGCAAGGAGTTTGCGAAAGCGGACCTGAAACAAAAGTGGATTGGATTATTTAAACTACAGTATTGTTATTTCACTCCATTTTTGTTTACTAGTCGAAAAAAGAAAAAGGAGTTGAAATTTCTGTTCAAAGATAAATTCAGTGGCAATGGCCACTCCTTTGACGGTGACGGACGGGTGACCAATTGGGATCGTCTTCGTCATAAATACTTTATTGTAATTTTATTTCACTGTACAAATGTCATGCTGTACATTTATATTTTCGTGAAATAAAAATCTAAGAACACCAATATCTTAACTTTCTTAAACTAATAGTCTTTGACCTGATTAATGTCTCGAGAATTTAACCAAATACTGAACTTCAAAACTATAAACAAAGCCTTGGGAATTGTTACTACAAAATTAATTGTCATTGAGTACTTGATCACATTAATCAGTTCTGTACAGTCACACAAATTCTTGCCCCGTTTATATTAACATAAGGCTTGAAAGTGGCATTCATTAATCATTATGACAAATCAACTAAGCGTCTAATATGCAAAGATAACACACTTGTAACTGTTAACGTATATTACATAAAAAGGCTTTCTCATAGTCTCATAGATCTCCTTACTGAGTCCTTACATTTTGTGTAAACTTATATCTCTTTTGTGTGTATTACTCGTAGTTCATTGATGGTCTTAATACATTATCACTAGGATTAATGTTCTCCTCCTCTGTTTTCTCCGTTTACACCTTTGTAGTGTTAACTCCAATAAAATATTTTTACTTTAACCCTTTCATAGACTCAATTTTAAATCGCCTTTTTTAGCGTTGAGACTCCCATGCAAGGTGGCCGGGGTTGAAATCCCGGACCCTGCGCTTGGGATTTTTCAATCGTTCTCCAAAAAGCTGCCACAGTCCCATAAGGACTTGCTATTGTGGCGTGCTATTGTAATGAACCTGAAAAGGTAGTGCCCTAAAATATATAAAGAGGGATGCATAGCAAATATTTTTTTAAAAAAATCACCTTTTTCTCCTCCTCGGCCAGCACTTTCTCCTTCTGCATCCCAGCTGCGTGGCAGAGCAACAGACGACACTGGCGGCATTTCAGACGCTTGGAAGGAAGACGCATGTCACATCGGTCCTTCGGGTCATTGAAGCACTGAAACAAGTTTTTTTGGTAACGTAACGGCTGTTGCCTCATGTACCTCATGGAGGCAAACTTTTCAGCAGGACAATTGAACCGATTCTTTAAAATAAACTTTCTGTACAAGGATGACGGAAATATGGGACCCACTGACCCGTCAATTACCGCTGAATATTTAGGGAACTTTAAGGACTTTTAGGTCTTGAAGCTTTGTTGAAGCGATACAACTCAAATATATATATTTGTGAAGAACAATATATCAAAAAGGTTGAGCTAATAGGATGCTTAAATTTCACTGAAGTTGACTGAACTTTTTCATTCGGATTCCATCCTGTTGTACAGAAATTCTTGGCTCAGTACTTTCTTTAATCTTTATGTTCTTTTCCTGTTACTTTTTACTGAATTCTAACAACATGTTTCGTGAGTTAACCTCCCCACCACACCCTTGCTTTTTTGGTATGAATATTAAACGGAAAGTTTTCCTCTTATATGTAGACTGAGGGCAGGGCCTTGCTTCAATTTGTAAAAAAAACACAAGGTTAGCAAACAAAAGAGATATCAAAACACAGGGAAAAGTTGTTTCAATCAAATTATAACTTCGAAGCAGAGGAGAAGAGCAGGAACACAACGTTTTTAAATATGAATTTACCATCTTTGCAGTAACACCAATAAATTGTGGAATTGTACACATTCGACTATTTTGTACTGTGTAATAGAAGGAAATTAATGAGAGTCAAATCTATTTCTGCGGGGATTAATATTAATGAAATTGTTTGCTTGGCTGAATTCGAATGGCAACTCCTTTGAGTGGAGATTTCGCTAGGTAAATCTCCACTCAAAGGAGTCGAGTCGCTATTAGAGGACAAAATAATTATTCGAGAACAACCCAGCAAAAAGATTGACATTTTCTAACCTAAAGAATTACGGCATTTTTTGCGTTTACTTCCTATTTATTGATAATAAAATTTTCACAAGTACAATTATTCATAACAAAGGGGTCAATGATTATGTATGTGAAAAACGGACTTGTATCGGTTATCGATTTTCGCATGGTGTATGTCGGCATTACCGTAAACGTTGGTACTTCCGGCCCGTGATATGCCCGTCTAAAGAATGCCCTGCAGCTGTTGCACACCTTGGCCCCATAGTTGAGGTGCTCGCGGATGCAGCGCCCTCCACACACAAGGCAGCTGTCGTACTGGGCAGAGGTGGCGTCGTTGTCATTGTCAGAACTGGAAAGTACCATGTTTAATATTTAGGACATGGTATTTAATACCAAACCACATTGGGCTGGCATTATATGTGTAAAAATTGCAACACCTAGGTTAGCATTAACAACACCTTTAACTTAATTTAAAAGTTTTACTTCACAGCTTTTTTGATTGGATGCACCAGGTAGGAGTTATAGCCCAATACTTTTGACACCTATCAGAATGATCACCCTGTAGTATTCCTAATAATCATCTATATTACTTTGTCGTCACTCTGTAATATCATAGACCGCTAAATAACTACAGAGCTCTATGATAATATGTAAATGACTCTTTAGCTGTAAATCAGTTGTCTGCCAGCCTTTTGTCAAAAAGTTTTGGCATGTAGTTGAAGTATGTAACAGATGTAACTAACTGGCGCAATTATGAAACTTTGATACACCGTATTTTACCATGATTTTGTCCACATTTACTGAGCTGCACAGACTCTCCCTCGCGTGGCAGAATCTTAAAAGATTGGACTTATGTGTCTGGTCTGAGGCCTAGCTAGCTGGTGAGTGAGTTGAATTGACTCAGCCCTACTGTACTGACACATAAGGAATTTGAACCTGCGACCTTCTGGGCCACAGGTACTAAAGAGGTTGAGAAAGAGGTGAATCCGTTTTCGCGCCTAAATTTAGCCGTTTAGAGATAGTCTGAGATGTATACCATGTTACAACGTTTACAGCTGCATTTGTTGCATCTGACACCATCTCTATTTTCCGCTCAGTACAGCTAAGTTTAGGAGAAACATTTGCAAAGTCCCCTAAACATCTGGGTAATTAAAATAAAAATATATAGTAATAGCATTAGTACCGTAAAAAAATGCAATGCCCTGCTGCAGTATCGTGCAAATTCTATGTAATTCATGCGTTTTTCAGTATGATAAGCTTTTACTCGTACGTCCACATTTTACGCCATTAAAATATATTTCTGCTCCCCTGGTTGAAAGTGGATCCAGTAAGCGCAAAGAGCAGGCAAGGCAAGCAGGAAAAAAGTGGATCCACGGAGGCAAAGGGGGCCTATAACTGTAGACATGTCTCTCCTGTATAGTATAGTCTCCCACAGGTACAAGCGACTTACGACCACGGCTACCACGTCCCCCATGTTTATTGTTTAACTTAGTATCTTTCGTTCAGCATTTCAATGAGCTGGCGCGCGGCGGAGTACAATGAAATGTATCTCTTTATATTCTCCCATCTGACTTCCAGTCCGGCTTAGGTGAAAGATATATCCTTTCACCGGCCAGTGAACCTATGATCATCACTGTCGCAGGCCGGTGCCTTGGCAATGAGCCAACACAGCCCCAAAACAAAAAAGAAGCATATACCAAGGCACACATGCCTGCGCCATTCGACGCTGCCCAGCTTTCTGGAAAAGGGAGGAAAACTGCAGGAAACTACCCGGAAACTTCCTCTCTTAGGCTGCTCCCAGATTGGAGGAAATGACAAGAGTTTCCTCCGAGTATCCTCTCTAATTACCCTGAGGAAACTCGGAGGATTTCCCCTCAAAATCATCTTCAAAAACGCGAGTGCGATGAGAAACGTCTGCCTACGTGGCTTGAGATATTGCACGCCAACAAGAAAATACTACCAGAATACGCGGAGGAAACCCAGGGGATTTTCGGAGTAAACTCTATCTTTTGGAGGATACTCCGAGTTTCCTCTTTGATTTCCTCCCGTCATTTTCGGCCTTTTCGTGCAAAAAATGACGGCGGCTTTCAAATAATCATGGCAGTTTAAAAAAAATGACAGCATTTTTATCCGAAAATGCTGGCATTTTTTGAAAAAGGATGGCATTTTTTCATTTCCTTCCTCCCTCTCACCTAGCCAAGCCAGCTGAGTAGGAAGGAAATGCGAAAAAATGCTGTCATTTTTTGAATGAGAAAATGCCAATATGAGAGCGGCCTTACACAAGAAGTGTTCTTGCATTTTTCCCGGAGAAAATGCCTCCCGTTCCCCCTGGTGTAGGAGACCCCTAACCTGGCTTACATCGCGACGCTGAAACACTTAAGAGAGCTCCTACATGGAAAGGATACGATTAGTTTTCTGGTAAATTAACCAAAAGAGTTAATGAAAGAAGTAACCTTTTTCCTTCATATGAATGATCTTAACAGGGAAATAAGACGTTTTTGAGGTTGTCGGCGGTGATTTTTTTGAAACTCCTTAATTTGACTTGCGATTGCCGAATTGGCAAAGTTTAGTAACAATGCAATAGCTTCACAAACTGGCAGTAGCAAAAATACAAAGCAAGGAAGAAGTTGATCTATATAATATAATGTGTTACATAATCCAAGTTTTAAATTCGCCAGGTCTAAACTATTTAGAGAGGTGAACGCCACTACAACTCCACCATGATTTGCTACTAATTGAGTCAATTGACCAATCCGGTACACTGTGTCAGGTACAATGACGGAGTGCGTCATGTACTAAGACGGCAGTGCATAATGATTGGAGTCACAAGTTACCCAAACCGGTAACATTTAGCTGTGCGTCTTATATACAATTAAGTCTTCCAATGTATGTACAACTGTGGTCTACACTGCAAAATACATGTATAAAAATCCTTACCATAATGATTTCCCTCCAACCACGTTTCCAGGGAAAGGACTAATCTCAGCTGCTGTTGACATTTTCCCCAGATTTTCAGTCAGTCCCTCTTGTACACTAAGTCCTGTATAGTTGCATTTTACATCAGAATCACATCATAGCACAGTATTTTAGTCACAACATTTGTTCTTAGATTAGGAACAGAATCTCTGCACTGCAACTTTTGGCACTGAACAAAATACTAAATTTATTGAGAAAGCAACCTGTTATGTAAAGAAGAAGAAAAATAATCTTCTGAGACAGGTATACTAGGAAAGGACGCGCACAGCATAAATATACAGTACATAAAAAGATTTTTAGACATACGTATTGCACCTAATACTTAAATTATAATCAATTAAATTTCTGCACATGGCGTTCAACTTTAACTTGTAACCTTTCTAATGCGTTTTTACTGTCCTCCACTAAAAGGCCTTCGACTTCTCTCTCCCTCTGCCTCTCTCTCTTCCTCTCTGTCTCTCACTCTCACTCACTCACTTCCACACTCTCTCTCTCTGTGTATGATTACTCTCATACAATGAACAACACAGAGTAAAATAGGACTTAGGTTTATTTGCACTTGTGTCTTCTTCAA
>LR141468.1:1740-12594 GCA_900659605.1 Tisbe holothuriae | reverse complement strand
AGAAAAGAGAAAAGTCAGCCATTGTAAGCCTAAACTCTCAACTGTGAGGACCCAATAGATTTTATCTTAGGAAAGCATTTCCAAGGCATTTTCTAGTCATTTGGGGGGCGAGGATTATTCAACAGGAATGAAGTTGTCGCTATACAGCCACTGACTTAACAGGTACAGCTGCTGAATACTGCACTCGGGGCTTGGTAGTCTATATGTACAGAGCAGCTCTTTGCACTGGAGCAAACCGTATGGTATGCTATGATCCAAAGATTTCCTTCATAACTCTTGGTACTTCACTTTTAATGTTATTGTGGTAAATTGCAAATAGGAAAATGGCCTGCTAAGTGCTACGCATAGAAATGGACAAGTTTTGTAACTTACTTGGTGCTAAGACACACAAATCATAAGCACGTTGACTGTGAACACAAATATGTGAATGATGTTTGCAAAACACAGATATAACGTATTAGTGGCCAGAGATTAAGGATGTGCGATATACCGATACCGCGGTATTAGTCGGTATTTTTTCCATACCGATACCGACGTCGGTATTTTAAAACTAGTCGGTATTCTATTTTTCGGTATTTTCGGCCATTTTCAGCCTTATTTTCAGTCTTATTTGCAGCCACATTTGCAGCTTGAAAAAATAATAATTAAACAAAATATTATAGCAAGCAAAAGATTTGCAAAACTTGGAACCAGAAGCCAATTTTTGTTCTCATATGCTCATAGTTAATCATACTTAAAATTGTTTAGGGTAGAAATTTTGATTTCAAAACATGAATAACACAACAATAAGAGATTGTAACCACTACTTTAATTAGAAAGGTACTAGATGTGTCTCTTTTCTTTCTGCTGAACATTAAAACTTTTCCATTGTTCCTAGAAGTGACACATTCTGCTTGTTTCTCTGGCGTAATTAAAAGCTAAAAACTAATTCAACCTTAGTGAAGTATGTACTGTTGTTACAGTTTATATGTTACAGTTTATATGTAATAAACATCTGCTGTTACAACACAAGATGTACTTAGCCCCAAAAAAACTCCAAACTAAATTGTTTTAGTGGCCTTTAAAGCCCTTAATAACCCCATACTTGTACTAATACAAAATACCGACAATTACCGACTAATAGTCGGTATTTTCTAATACCGTGCCGAAAAAATACCGACTAATCAATTTTGGATATCGCACATGCTTAAATTAGATAATGAACACGCAAGCCACTTCGGCCTATCCTAGACAGGGCATGTTACCAGCATTACATTTAGTATGCAGATGAAAATCTTGTCAATCTACTTTTCTGTAGGTTATCAATGATTGGCGCAAGGTGTTTGGACTATTTGACGGCTTGACATGGTTTGTTCTATTTCTCAGTTTTGTTCTCTTCTGGATTGTGGTGGCGGCAACATTTGGAAAAGCATGGCAAATCTTTGCCTGGATGACGCTAATAATAAGTGGAAAAGGGAAGCGCGAAGAGTGTCTTTGTGATAACATTGTTCCTTTTCCTTATTAATGGGGGGAAATTATGTAATTTTGCCACCCTGTATTACAATATATATACAGAAAGGGAAGTTTTATAGTTTTGATATTATTTTAGTTATCAGGGTTTTCTTGCATACTTTTCCATTTAGGATGATAAGAACGATGTAATACTACTCACTCTCAGTACTCTGTAGACAGTCACTGCAGTAATGCATTGAAATGACATTTACCAGTTCATTAATTATCATATTCGCAGGCCGCGAAATGAGTCCAACCCGAGTGTCCATGGCCCTTGTTCTTACAACTTGGACCCTGGCAGGCGCCATCGTGTACTATCTATTTTGCTCATTCCTCATCTCAAGTCTGTCCGTCAATCTGTATGAAGACTATCCAAAAACTTTCCAAGATCTGCTAGATCAGAATTACACACTTGGACAGTTTGAATATTCAAACTTTCTTTGGCAGGTATGGGTATTCTTGGAAAAAAGGGAGAATACATAATGTCGATAATCATGTAAGTAGTAATAACAGTAAGATAAGATATAGTCGATAGCTGACCAAAAAGCAATGGATTCTTCACAAGCACACTTTTTTTACTTTTTAAGGCCCGTTTCTTTACTTCTGCCGTCTTCCTGCCAGAGCCTATTTTAAGTGCGGAATACCCATTATGATAGAGCTGTGACCATTCGTTCCCGCGCTGGAAAATTCAAATGATTTTCGTCTCATAACTCAGTTTATGTCCGGCCACGGTTTATTATGATTTTTGAACAGCCAATCAGAGCCATAGACGGTAGTAATAACAACCGTTGTTATTACTACCGTCTATGATCAGAGCACAGTCTCTGTCCGGCCAAGATTTCAAATTCCGAACGCGGGAACGAATGGGTACAGTTTTATACGGATTATCTCAGCTTGAAACCTCGCTACATAAATAGGCGAGACATTTCTTACTGTTATTACTAGTTGCATTGTGATAATGCTGAAAATTATTGGTAAATATTTTAACTTCATTCTGATTTTCTAAAGTCATTATAATTCGACTGGGCTAATTTAGTATTTATCTGTCCTTTTAAAGGGAATTACAGAGAAGGAATACCCGATTGTTTGGCAAATCAAAGAGAGCATACGTCAGCACCCCAAAGAGGAAAATACATACTCCCATATGGTTGCAATGTCCTTGAGCAACTTCATAAATGGAGGAGACAAGAGAGCTGGACTGACCCCAATCGAGTACCCTCTTCAACTGACATCTTTATTCACGGACGGAAACAGTAACTTTTTTAACATAGACCAATACTTTTTTAGATTGTGGTAACATTTTCAGACACGCAGATTCTCACTCACATTGACGAAATGCTTCCATGGACTGCTATCAATTGTTTTTTGGTCTCAGAGCTCTATGCGTACAAGGAAATTTTGCAGATGAGGTAACCGATATATTTTAGAGGTGCTTCTGCTGGGTTTTGGAGAATATTTGAAAAATCCCAAGCTCCGGGTTTTGGATTTGAACCCGGCCCAGGCACCTCAAAAGTAGAAAATCGAGCTCGAAAAGTAAAGAATGTAAGAATGTGCATGCCAAAAGTAATGAAAAGTCAAAATACTCAGAGGAACAGTTGGAGTCAGGAAGAAACCATGACTTGGGCAATTTTTTGTCTCTATTCATTTGATATACATAACTACTACCTGGCCTGGGTCTTACTTATGATTATGGGACATTTTTCTTCATCAGTCTTCTTCGCCTTCGAGATTCTGGTGTTATTCAAATGAAAACTTTTTACTACGTAAAACGTTGGAGAATTCTCAAAATGTCTCAAAATGAGGATGCTGCATTCATTCCGGTAAGTCTTAGAATTCCTAGACGATCAGTTCTATTGACTGCTTCTTTTTAGGGAAGATCAGGAAAAGCAGTAATGTGGACACCTACTCTTGTCATGAATAGAAACTGGTTTGGGTTATCTATGACTAACCTGGATGGTATCTTTGTAATGTGGATTATAGGAACGTCTCTTGCAATTGGTGTTTATATTTTTGAATTGATGAAGAAATACGTGAGAAGGGCAAAAATGACCAAGAAGACTAAGAAGAGTAAGAACACTTAAATCAGGTTATTGAATTTTTATATAGGATAACCTGGAGAAGTAACCATTGCACAGGAATGAACAGAAAACTAAAAATTACTCCATTTAAATGTTTCACTATGCATATGATATACTGGACGGATTTTATGACCTTAAATATATTAAATATAAAAATATTAATTATATTGAATATGAATAGTATTTGAATTTGGCCAACTGAATTTACCCCAGAACAAAAGCTTTACAACATTATCAATCAATATTCTTTCTTCTTCTTCTTAGTCAATTAGACAACCCAAATAAATAACAACATCAATAATTATATAGATACCACCATGGGTTAATAACACTGTAAAAAATATCACCATAAATAATAACACCATAAATATAACACCCTGTCATTACAACACTAAGCATATGCAGAAAGTAATCATATGCCACAATATTAATTCAAGCATTACTAGTAATTTGTAATTGTAATGCAAATTACTGTAATTTAAAGTTTTTTTGCAATTCAAATTGTAATTCATTACATTAGTTTGGAAATGTAATTGTAATTGTAATTTGTAATTCTAAAATTACAAATTACTTTTCCCCCTACATAGCTAAAAAGTAGAGATAAAATTTTGCTCATAAACTACTTTCCAATGCATTAAAGCCTAAAATTTTCTTGCCCATTTTTGATGTGCACTGGGTTAAGGCATAGAAAAGTAATTTGAGAAAAGTAATTTGTAATTTATATTCTAAACCTCAGAAAAAGTAATTGAAATTGTAATGAACTGCAAATTTGGGGAAAAGTAATTGCAAAAGTAATTTACAGAAAAATAATGTAATTTAGTAATGCTTGGATTAATTTCTTTGTGGTTAATATTACATATTTAATCTTGAGACTATTATATAAGGAGAGACATGACAACAGTTATAAACTCCTCAGCCACCGTGGATCCACTTTTTTCTCTGCTAGCTTGCCTGTCCATTGTTTTTGCTGGACCCACTTTTGTGCAGGGGGAAATCATGTTATCAGGCCAAAACAAATTTACTTTTAAACAATTTTTTGCCAGAAATGTTAAGTAAATTTTGTAATAAAACATTTTTGATTTCATTGTAGCAACCACTTCTAGTTTTATGAGATATTGTATTTTTCTGTATTCACCCTTTTAAAAATGAACTATTCGGTAAAAACTTGCAAATTTGCTCCTCCAAAAAGAGCTGTACTGAGGCAAACATAGAGATAGGGGTCCCACAGGGTCTTGGGATCCCACAGAGCTAGGGCTTCCGCAGGGCTCCCATAGGGCTAGGGCTCCTGCAGTTCTTGGGCAAGGAAGATAATTATTGCTTGGATGAGACTGTCAGGTTAGGTTGGGTCAGGCAACTTGACATAGACATATTTGGAGTGTTGCAAAAAGCAGAATGATATTTATTGGTGTCCTAATTTTTGTAGTATTAGGGTGTTATTATTTATAATGTTTTTAATAAAGGGTGTTATTTTTAAAGTGTTATTAATTCATGGTGTTATTATTTATGGTGTTATTTTGTCCAGTTGTTATATTGCCAAAGTGTTATTATTTTGCAATTTGGGGGTGTTATTTTGTCCGGTGGTTATTTTGTCAAGGAACAGTAGTATATACAGGTAGTACGTAAATAACTATATCATCCAAGACATGATTAGAGATCCATAACATTATTCCAATTTTGAGTTTAATTACCAATGAGAGAATTAGTACATTCAATAGCTCTAGTATATATTTTACGTCAGGTAACATATACAAAATGTAAATGGCAGGCAGGTGATTTCTTTGCTGACTTGGTATATTTCGCCTTATAGTTAATCAGTAATTTCAAATCAAAAAGTACTGCAAAAATACATCAATTGCATCTTGCCATTTCCGGAGTCACGAGCAGACTCTTGTGCACTGACCTAGGAATGGTCAATTTCTCCTCCCGAATGGTCCAGGTGAGAGTCTCAGCATCAAGCTCAAGGATTGTGTCAAGTTCCCTTGCTAAAAAATTAATGTAGTATTATAAAGAGTACAGATACTTTTATATTTAACATACGTGTTCCATGAATAGAGAAGTGCTCATGTCTCCCACCAGCAATGATCATGTTATTCCCATAGTTGAGGGAACTGTAGTAACCTTTCGATTTGATTGGGAGCATGGGACCATCCCTCCATTTATCTTAGTAATTAAGACAGTCATTATAACATAGATATATTGGGGGCTGTGGTGGCTCATTGCCAAGGCGTCGGCCTGCGACAGTGCAGTGATGGTCGTAGGTTCGAAACCCGATGAACCCGAAAGGGTAGTACCTTGGAATAAACCGAAACCAGTGAACTAACAGTAGCGGGGATTAGGCCAGGGGCAATCCGGGAATTAAAAAAAACATAGATATTGTTTTCATGGACTAAAGCTACATAATGATGACCTTGTTAAATACATTACAGCTCCTTTATTGAGCAAGTTTGGTTTAATGGTTGCAATGATTACAGAACAAATAGAATTGACGTAGTAATACATGCATTATAGAATCAAGCCTGTGTATGGCAACTTACTGTCTCTAATGCTAAAGATGGCTGATATGTCAGCAGTTTGGGTGGATTTGGGACTGGCATATACGATTTCATCTCCCCTTGCTTCAGAGTGGATCACACCACAAGCACTGTTTCGGGCATCAACACCTTGTCCGTCCGTCACACGAGGGAGCTCAGTAAACTTCTGAAATACAGGGAAAACACAGCTCAGCAGCTCAGTTCTTTAAAAGAGATTCAAGGGTATTTAACGTTCGATGGCCCAATTGAAATCTACACAGTCACCAGAGGCAAAGTCAGTCTTTAAATTCCTTATACAAACAAATATCTCTCCATTTTACATAGGAAACACATACCCCGCTTGCGGCTTCAAATATAAACGACCTTGTGCTTGATGACCCAATGAAGAAATGTGTTTCATTAATCTGCCTGGTGCATTGATTCTGCAGTACAAAAGGAGTGCGGCTGGGTTCAGGGGACACGTAGGAGCCAGCACTAGCATCGTAGTAGGACCAGGTGTAGGTGTAAGGTTCGGAGCCAAGACGAGTTCCTGAGAGATATGGACATTGTAATGGGACAAGTAAATAACAACCTAGTTTTTTTCTGAAACAGCATCAACTTTTACAGCCAACAAGACTCTGTACGAGTATATAACATCAAAACAGCTTAGAGTGAAAGATCTGGGCTTCAAGTTTAATGCAACATTGCCCACGTTCCTTTATAAATAATTTGCTTAAATGATACCTACCTCCCATTACAATGAAATCTCCCTCATCATTCACGGTGAACGCATCTCCTGCTTGTCTCTTTGTTGGCAGGGCAGTAAAGTTGCTCCTAAAATGTAAAATGACATCTATGTAATGTCTATTGGCAAAAAATAAGTTAGCTTACCATGCATTGGCAACGGGGTCATACTTGAAGCAAGCTTGTCTGTCAGCAGCAGCGCTTGCTCCACCACCACAGCCAACAGGGTGGCCACCGGTTGTAAGAGCCAACTGAGGGTAAAAACTCTCACCTGAAAATATATTTTATTTCTTTTATAATTTATCTAAATGTAACATATGCTCTGCTACATGTAACAGATAGTATGTAGTATTACCTGGATATGCAGCAATTGGTCCGCAAGTCTTCTTCTGGCCTGAGAGGTCAACAACTTCAATATCATAAGTTGTATGATATCCATAGTTTCCAATTAGCATTAAAATATGTTTATCTGGAATGAAGTAAATGCTGATTAGTAAGGAATATAATCTTCAAAAAAGGGGAAAGAGTTCCTTATTGTGGAGTGCCTAATGTTATAATAAATACCTGGAAAGTTATGTGAGCAGCATGATTGGGTCATGGTATCAGAGCCCAAACACATGGCACCATTTCCAACTGGGCTGGGATTTGCGCATGCTCTTGTGCGGGTCTGCTCGCAGCTGGAGGTGTCACACTCACTGTAATCTGTCCACTCAGTCCAGCCGCCATTGCGGTTGTCTTGGAATAGATTTTATACATTTTATTGTGTTTTCCTATGAAATCCTTCACAACAAATTGTAAAGCCTGTGTCTTTGGATGTATGGTGAGTTTAATACATGGGTTTATGATTACATTTTTTTTTCATTTGGGCGTACATGCAGCTATTAAACATCTAAAATTTTATGACATAAAGCAAATGGACAGTGAAATAGATAAGGAACAATTTTAATACTCACTCAGGCAGAATTTGCATGAAACTTCACAGTTGATCTTCATCCAAGAATAGAATAGTGTGCCAGGTTCACAGAGATCCAAGATCTGGCCGCAGTAAGTCTCCTTATCATTGCAAGTACATGTTACTCCTGTGTCACACTGGCCAGACCTAAAAAAATAATTTAATGAGTGATTTTTTAGTCTTTTATTTTGAGTTACAAATAATGTACTAAGTTATGAAATTGGCATAGTAATTAGAAAGTCACTACAGCACGTACCTGGTCTCAACGTGTCCATTATTAGGGCATGGGTCTCCTCCATTACTGGGCAAGGGGTTAGTGCAAGTCCTGGTCCTGACCTCTACCGGAGACACACCACAGCCCTGGTCAGATGCAGAACCACACTGCCAAGGGCTCCAGTTGCTCCAGCCACCATGGGAGATACCTGAATAAAAAGTGATATTTTTTTACCATAGACCACCAAAATATGCTCAACAACATCAAGTGAATCAGTCATTTTGATTTGTTATATTTTCTCACCACATTGAATAGACTCATCTCCCACATCTGCAGAATCAAACCGATGTGCTTTCAGGATTCTCACATTGTCCTTGGTAGCAGCATTGCCCGTAGGAACAGTCTTGCCATTGTAAGTGAACATGACATTGGGACCAGAGTAGAAGTTGACAAGGTTGTAGTAGTATGGGTGAGGATAACTAGGAAAATAAAAGTAACATATATTTTCATTGTTTTGACATTCTCCTCAATGATTATTGGGCCATTATAGTCAACTGTAGCTCTGACAATGATTTTTGTTATTGAAAAGTTTCAGAAAACATGATTTTATATAATATACACTGTAATCTTACGCCATGATAGTCCTACGACCTGATCGGTTTGGTTCATCAATATGTGACCCAAAGCAGAAGTCACATCCAGTTGTTGTTGAGTTTGCCTTATTATGATTCAATCCCATCATATGCCCAAGCTCATGTCCCAGTGTGTATTGCCCCACTGCACAGTCTGCCATGGCAGTGCCCACGTAGATATTCTTGTTGTTAGGGTAGGCCCCGCCACAGTAGTCATAGTCACTGGTTAGCAGTATTGCGGCGTCAGCAGACATGCGGAGCTTTTTGTAGCCATTGCTAGTATCGTCGTCTGTAAGGACAAATCAATTAATGCCAGAAATAGCCAAACAAGTGAAATTCTCAGTAAAGTGACGAGGGAGCAAAAGAGAGCAAGTAATATTTGAGAAGATGGGAAGAAAGTTAATTCTGAGCTGGATATCGGCGATTATCAGTTAGTAATTTTACTTACAATATTCAATGAATTTGTCAAGCATGTTGAACATGCTGGAGCTCTCTTCGAGATTTATTGACTTGATGCAGTGCTTTGTAACTCGAATTGGAACTCCAGAGTTGGCGTAACCCTACATATATATTAATGCATTATAATGATAGTTAAACCTATCCATGTCAATATTTTATGTAGAATTCCATTAAAGTTAAAATATTGTTATTATTGCTTTGAAACCATTTCTGGTATAACAGTCTAACTCTAATTAAAAGAGTAAAATATTCATTTTTAAACAGGCCCTGTTCAATTGTTTTTACCTTTATTTCAAAATTATTTGTGTATATTCAACTTTATTGAACTAACTAATACATAATGAAAATGTTGCGTTTACTCTTAAATTACCTGATTTGTCTCTGCCAACATTACATCTATGTATGCATCCACATCCCCAACATAGGCAAGAAATTCATTGGTTACGTAGAAGGTGATGGTTATTGTGGCAATCTGGGAGTCAAAAGCGGGATTTTCACCTTTGGCAACAAGGTTGGGGTCACGGTTTACACCATAATTGGCAAGTCTAGAAGACATTGACTATAGTCATTAACTGAGCATTTAAGTAACTTAAATAAAATACAGCAATGAAATCTTCCAGCTCCTTTTCTCTATGGACCGCTTTGTGCAGCAAAGCTCAATATTGGGTAACAAGTACCCCATGAGTATTGGCTAACACGTCCTATTTCAGGCAATGTACTATATTTTATCACTGAACTTGTGCTAAAGTATTTGTAATACCTATTTTCGGGATCTTTCCCATTCTCCACCTCCGGTTTTGCATCATCCAATTGCTGCCCAATTTTCACCATATTAATTTCCACCCAGACGGTCTTTCCCAGTCCGTCCATGCATGACCTGAGCGCAAACACTCTGTCGTCATCACCATGTACGCTGCCACTCACGTCGACCTCATCAGCACTGACTTGATGGATGGCAATGGTGGCGGAGAGGGCCGAATTGGTAGTGGAGTTAAAGGAGAGGGTGTGGCTGGCGCCTAAGGAATTGATGTTCTTAATTTTAATTATACTTAATATTAGAAGTGCACTTGAATTTACTCTTTTATTTTATATTCATGTGCCGCGCTATAACTGTTTCAATGAAAAGTTAATCTGTTAGCTAAGTAGCATGGTACAGTATACTGCAGTATTTTGGAATACCTATGCTGGTGTTATATACTAGAATTGAATTCATTAGGTATTACTTACCCCCATCTTTAGGTTTAACTCTTGTCATATGTGTCCCATCTGGGAACTGGATGTCCTCAGCCTTCTTCAGCCCTTCCACATCCACAATGGCCCTGGTGCAGCTCATCACAGTCTTACCATGGCATGCCCTGCAGCCCGAAGTGCTGAGACGAGGGTCAATGCTAACGTAGGAGTTGTGAGTGATGCTGACTGCGGATCGGCTGTTGAAAAAAAATAGATAGAAAGCAAGGCACGAAGTCAACAAAATTATGAAGAGTTTTTAATTGGACACCAAAAGAAATCTTGGAAATGGGACACAGTACTCTTATGCATGTTATAAATACATATCTGTGGGGGCAAGGGGTCCCAAAAGTTTCCCAAAATGGAGAGGGAGTTAAAATAAATAAATTTGTCATACTCGGTTGTTTCCAAAATGAAAATCTCACTAAAGGGGTGAGTGGAAGTAAATAAAATAAAAATATTTCAACTGAATTATATTATGTACAATAGATGTCTGAAGAGTCCAGCGCCAAATGAGCATTTATTGCAGCAGTGCGGGAATGACAGT
>LR141467.1:0-12577 GCA_900659605.1 Tisbe holothuriae | reverse complement strand
ATCGGGCGCGTGGCGCAACGGATAACGCGTCTGACTACGGATCAGAAGATTGCAGGTTCGAATCCTGCCGTGCTCGACTTTTTAAACGAATATATATTTTACAGAACTAGGCAACATCATCATAGGGTATGGAACAATACATATAGTAGAACGATTATGCATACTCCGAGAGTAGATATATAAAACATAATTTATTAAAATAGGACCAGAGGCCATAAGGAATAATACTGTAGTTGTTGAGGAATAATTAGCCCATGCGTTCCTAGCATATGACTGGGGTTCATCGTTGAACTACTCAGTAATTATTATATTCTTACTAATTTGACTGCATTTTTTGTATTTTATTTCTCATTTAACATAAAATATAATCTCTCATTTCTTCTTAATATAGATCGTCATTTGCACAACCTCCGTCTTGCTATTATCATCCTCACTGTCGGTCAGGACATCCTTAAACAGCTGCTTATTCTCATGATCATTGCTCGGCTTTGTTGCTTCTTTATCACATTCTTCCTCCTCCTCTTCTCCACTTTCATAGTACTCGTATTCGTCGTCTTCCTCTTCGCCATCTTCTACAGACTCTGCAAGAGCTTCTGTAACCTCTGCAGCTTCTGCAGCTTCTGTAACCTCTGGTACATCAGAAGCTTGTACATCACCTGTAGATGATTCTGTAACCTCTGCAGCTTTTGTAGCATCTGCAGCTTCTGTAACTTCATTAATCTCTGTAACTTTGACTGCTTCTGAACTCTCTATTACACTTTTAGCTTCTATAGGATCAGCAACTTCTTGCTCAGGACTCTCCTCTTCAGCAGAAGCATATTCCTCTTCATCAGTAGTGTGCCCATTTCCATTACTCTGCACAGTGGATTCTTCTTGTCCATTAGCCCCCTTCACAACATCATTCCCCTCTGAAATGCCACTATCAGAACCACTGTGATCATCTTGTCCATTTTTAGCCACTCCAGACCCACTGTGTTCAGTCTTCTTAGCCTGCACAGTGGTTTCTTCTTCGTCACTATCCGCCCCTCCAAACCCTCCAAACATGGCTTCCTTGAGAGCGGAGACGCACATTGGAGCAATGTCGTGGAAGATTCCAATCTCGGTGGCGATAGTGAAGTAGAGGTGGATGAAGTTTAGGAAATTGTCGCCACCTGAAAAAGTGATGTTATTCGTTTTCTATTTTATAATTACCATTGCTGAAAAATATAGTTATGTACTTTCTTGTTTCTGCTGACACATGTACGTAGAAGTAAACACACATAAAATAATGTAAATAATTAACCGGCCTTATAACCTTGTGATGTAATTCTAGTCATCGTAATATTTTAATATTTTTTAAGATCTTGGAGACGTTCAAGAGAATATTTATGATTAATTTATCTTTGTTGCCATGTTGGTTGGTTGCAATGAAGATCAAGAACAAAAATGTCACCTCTTTGATCAGCCTTATCCAGCATCAAAATACTTTTTAATGGTTTAAATCAAACTAGTCTAGTGTATTTCCATTACATTTAATTTTTTCCCATTAGCAGGACATAGTTTCTTACCTTTGAATATTTTCTCCGGCTCTGGCAGCGGCACCTTTCCCTGCCCTCTGAACCACTCCATAAGCAGATCCGCATCCTTGATACTCATGAGTGGCTTGACCAGCGCAACCCTCATGAACTCAAACACAAATCCTCTCTTGATCAACTGGACGGCGTCGTATTCATCGGTGGGCAGCTCCAGATCACCCTCGGGATCCACGTTAAAGGCTTTAAATAGAGAAATATGTTTAATGGGAGACCGCAGACAACGGCTCAGATTAATAGTGTTAACCACCAGTAGATGTCACCATGGGCACCTTGGCCAATCTGGCCATTGAAATGTCCATTATTTTTTTCAAAGGAGTCTTGCAAAAATGTTATGATAAAGCTTTCCTGCCATATTTTCTATTTAGTTAGGCAAGCACCTTTGAGTGTTCTAAGAAAATGTCATGAATGGTTCCATGGACCTTGGCCATGGTGCGCAGTGCCATCTACTGGGCAAATTATATATGATACCTAACGTTCTCTGCGGTTAGGAATTGAGGCACATAACTTGGGTTTGCCCCTACAAGTCATGGTTGACTCAATATTATATATCAGACTTCAATAATGATTATTCAAGTCATACGATATATGTAAAGAGTCTCTAGATAAAAGAGGCGACAATATATCGAGGTTTGTTATCCCTCCTCCTCCCCCGCCCAAAAAGTAGCGGGCGGAGTTTTAAGAAAGTATTAGAGGTCCCCAGTCCTGTCAAAATATTATTTTATGATTTGAAAAGTGTATTCATGATTGCTTTATGCATGCATGATCAAGATAGCTGTGTATAAACACATTTAAAAAACACATTAAGAAAAACGCGTGTATTTGTCAGGTTTGAACCTGAGACCTTCAGATCAAATTAAAAAAGGAAACTGCATTTAAAAAAATCGAGTTGCAGCAGAACAGGATCGAACCAACAACCTTGAGCGTGTGATGTGGCAACCTTAACCAATGGACCACCGCGAAATTATAACATTAGTGGCTTAAGGTTCTTTTTAGAATCAGATGTAGCAGCTGGCACCGAACCGACATCCTATGACCCACTTCTAATCATTCTTCCTTTTTTGTCGCGACTTTTCTTCCTTTTTTGTCGCGAAAATTTCACTCAGGCAGGCTAACAAGGCATATAATTACTCAGCGTGCCTATGTAGGTGAATGTCGCCTCTTTTATCTAGAGACTCTTTACTTGGAAGAAAAAAATGGGACCGTGACCAAAATCGGCGCCAGGGAAAAAGTGACTTTAATGTCTTTAAAATGAGGGCAAATCTTGGGGATAATTTCACTCTCTCAAGATATCACTTAAGGTCCAACTCAAGAGGGAGTTTTTATTGTACAGAGTGGTAACATATAATGAAACTTTTTCAAATGGGATTTTTAGATGTTTTAACCGAAAAGTTCTGGATATTTACTGTATAAGTAGACAAAATTACTTATATCTCTCAAAAAAATTACTTGTCTGGTGTAGTGGCAAGCTTGGCTGTCCACTTTTTAAGAGTTTTCTTGCCAAAATTGTAACTCTTTAAAAGAGCCAAGGAAGACTTTTAACGTATGTTTTATTCTCTGTACTGACTCTATAAAAGATACATACAAGGTTAAAACTCTTATGAATGCTTTTTAAAGCTATTTATAGAATTAGAACAAACAAATTTGGCACCTTTTGACTCTTATTATATGGACAGCTGAGCTTTAGTGGACTAAATTTAGTATTAACTCTGTCAAAAGTGTCCCTCTAACTGACCCACCCTGTATCTTCTTCTCCTTCAAGAGCACGCACGTCAAATCCTTTTTAAATGTCTGGCATCTAAGTGTTTCTTCTTCTTCTTCTCCCAGGGGTGCCATCAAATTCTGAAGCCACCTGAGAGGCAACACTTGTGTGATATTATTATTGAAGACTATTATATGAGGGTACATTCCAAAGCAGGCCAAGCGTTAAGACATCATTATACATGCGCATTTAAAACCCCTTTTTCTGCACTCATTTTAGTAAGAATGCCTTCTAAATATAACATTCAAATCCTCTTCTTATCGCCACAGGGCTGAACGAATGTGGAATAAATCACACCCGCAGTGTTGTTTTTTGCTGCAACAGCTCCTATTTTTCTTATTGCTCGTGGCTTCAGGGCTTACGTTTCCCCGAGCTAAAAATACACCCATATGAATCTTCTCCTTCTTCGAATTTACATCGATTAGCTATTAGGAATTGACAGATATAGATCGCGCACAGCTATTGACTGAATTTCTGATGAAGTTGAGCCCCACCAGCCCATGCATCATTATAATAGAAAGTAGAGACAAATGGACTTGTTTGGGTGTAAAAACCGACTCTACTAGGGATATATATTTCAAATTTATTTATTATATGTCAGAGTGGTTGTGTATAATGGATATAAATATAGTGGATATGTTTTATGTGTCTATCAAAAGGGAAGTTTGGAAAGCCGTCAGTTTCGACTGATTATTTATCTGTTTTGAAATTGTAGGAGGCCTTTTCTGCTTCTGGTTCTCTTTGTGTCTTGGATTATTTATGTGTTCCCCCCTTTTCATTGATATGAATATTTATTGAATATTCATCGAAGCTGATTTATATCTCTTTTTTCAATTTGAAGCCTATTTAATCTCATACATTAAGTTATTCCACATGTAGTAACAATAATAAAACGATAATAACAGATTGAGATATCTTATTTGTAGGATCATCAACATATTTTGTTTGTCTCACACGCACATTTGGCCACCGAGCTCTAAAACCAGTTCCTGCATCTCTATGAGGTCAATGCTTGCTCACCTATTCTCGTCACGCACACCCATTCAACACTCAACAACTAAATCTGGGGGCTGCTTCCGAAGCTTCCAAAGCAGCACACTTTATACTATAATAACAATAATAAAATCTTTGCAAGGTAGATCCGGGCTCTTCTTTTTCTTCTTGTAGTGTAATAATCGTCGCTGATAGATATAATCAGAGCTGCAGGTAGGAGGAGGGCTTTAAAAGTGCCTTATCTTGTTTCTTCTGAAAGACCTTAAAAGGAGGCAGAAATATATGAAAAACGATCTCCTGCACCCAAATAGAGATGACAGCGGCCGCCATTTAAAACATATCTCTAGAAATGTATCATGGGAGCAAAGTCAGGAGCTGTGGTGGGCGGCTGGGGCGCTGCAGGGAAGTCAATAAGATCGGTGAGCAGGTCCAGATCCTGTGGGAACTGGCTCTCACTGTACTGCTGCTGGCATCCATGAAAATCCTTGACATCGCCAGCATATTCGCTGATATTATTGCAGTTGTTGAGACTAGTGTTAGTGTTGGTTTGGTAGTCATGTGGCCATTGCTGATAGTCTTGCTGCTGCTGGCCATAGTTAAAGTACGAGTTCATCTGCTGCATTTGCTGCTGCTCACATGATGTGAACGATGGCAGACTGTGCTGCTGCTGGAATGGGGCTGGCTCACACATCATCTCCTGGTACAAGGACTCTGGTGAGCTGGGCACCCCAGGGCTGATGGGCACGTGCTGCGGGGGCGAGGATGATGCTGATGACCCAGACGACGAGGAGGAACATGATGGGGACAGCGATGATGATGTTGTACCAGTCTTGGTCATATTAGCAATGGGTACAAGAGCAATCGGCTGGTTGAAGCTGAACTGCCGCCGGAATTTGTCATCAATGGTGAGGCGGAGGGTGTTGTTGTTATTGCTGCTTGACAGGGAGGTGGACTTGCCCCCGGTGGTGACATTGGTGGTGTTGTTGGACCAGGAGGTGGAGGATGGGGTCTGTTTGGGGATACCCGTAAGGAGCTTGGAGTTTGTGGGCACTGCGATGAGGGTCTGCGGGGACATGGACACTGCCACAGCTGTCTGGCCTGTGGTAGAGCCAGTTACTGTCTTGATTGGCTTCTTCCTTGGGCGGTATTTGTAGTCTGGGTATTCCTGCATGTGGAGTAGTCTCAAGCGCTCAGCCTCCTGGATGTACGGCTCCTTGCCTTCATTGTCCAGCTCCTTCCAGCGTTTGCCCAGAGCCTTGGACACCTCTGCATTGTGGATGTCAGGTTGGAACTCTATGATACGCTTCCGCTCAATGTGGGAGAAGACCATGAATGCGTTCATGGGACGTTTGATGTGATTTGGAGAGTGCTTCTTAGTCTGCAAAAGAGATATGTTTTGGTCAGTAACATGTCTGTATGTCAAGCATACATTTGCACAGATACATCTCAATATATGTCAACTGTCTCTCCCATATTGTGTATCTGAACCAATAAAATGTATCTCCTTTATGACAAGTCATTTAGTGTTTTTGATGACTGTAAAAAATAACAGCTCAGCCCTGCTACACTATCAAGATCTGTCTTGATCACGCCATTGCTAAGCAGCTATATTCAATGGACTGTTATTGAATATTGATAATAGTGTCAGGACACCTGTTTGATATAAAAAGTGTCTTGCATTTGTACGATATATTGTTTACAGTGATACATTTGTCGTGGCTTATTTCTGCATGGCTACATCTCCTCTCAGCTACTTCCTCTTTTGAGATTGTCTGATCCCATCATAAGACAGATGTGTTTTGATATTGGGATTACTTTTTACGATTGTTTTATACTTATGAAGCAATCCCTATTAGTAGTGAAAATACAGAGCCATAAAACCGGATCAGCCCCTGAAATAATGTCGACGTCAGCCATATTAATTTCGTATTTACAAACAAGCTGGAATCTCTATCAGAGGGATCAATCTAGAGCATTTTATGAGGCTTTTCATCATCTAAATGTGTCGTTTTAAAGAGGAGGAAATTATTTTGGGCGTGTAGCTATTGCCACAATGCTTGGGATGGTTTTTTTTCTCAAAGTGTACTATTGTAGCATAAATAATAGTAAACAGTATGCAAGACACCTATTAACAGAAGACTAGCTATTATGATATGTAGCTAATGAATAAAGTATGTAGGTGTTTTATGTTGTTATGTAGCACTTATAGTGTGGATATCTTGAATAAACTACAGAAATATAATTACCTAATGGCCCAAATAGACGTCTGCAGACAACATAGAGAAAAACCGCTGTACAGCGGCAATCTATTGGTTTCTCAGCAATGAGCTTCATGTAAAACAGTGGGAACTCAGAGCTGACAAACCAATAGATTGCCGCTGTAATAGTATTGACCGCTGTACGGCTACAATCTACTGGTTTCTCAGCTCTGAGTTCCCACTGTTTACATGAAGCTCATTGCTGAGAAACCAAAGATTGCCGCTGTACAGCGGTCAATACTATGTCGTCTGTTTGGGCCATGAGACTGTTGTTCCCTACCTGAGTAGCGTCCGAATACGGCGTCTTAGACCTCTTATCCACCCCGAGACTCCTGAAGACCCTCTTATCCTTCCTCCTACTACTGTCACTACAACCGATGTCACTCAGCGCAGAGGCCGCCATAGAGCTGCTACTAATGTCACTGGAATGGTCTTGAAAATGAACCATATTACAGTCCGTCTAAATCCGTTGCCTGGAGGCGACTGAAAACACACGTGAAACCCTCTCTACATGTAGAAGAAGAAGAACACACCTTTTGATCGAGAGATCATACTTTTGGAGAAAGAGTTTCGTCTTCCTGTTGAACGTAAGCGCGTTTCAGGCGTCAGAGCGCCGTTCAAGAAAGCTTTCTTCCTGTTTCTTCCTCACCTGTGCATGTGCAAGCAAGAAAGTTACACCATTGCTGCTGCGCTCAGTCCCTTTAAACGGCGGGTTGCAGCGTGATTGCCGAGGCTAGAGCACGTACTCTGTACGTTTACTTGATTGAGACTCTCCAAGCTCTTCAGGAAAAATGAGTGTTGTTTTGGGATGGCTGAAAATGAGGGTTAATGGCTGCTGTGCTTGGAAGACGCTTCTTACTAACTACCCGATCTACTTTGGAGAAGGGTTTAGTCCATATTCACAAAAGCCGAAAACACGCAAGGTTTAAAATGGTTTTCTCGTATTATTCATCTCGAAGATGATTCTCTTCTCACGGAGAAGAATGATTATTGGGAAAGTTAAAAGAAGAGCAAGCAGAAGAAGATTCTATTTCCAAACTAGGCTTCATGACAACATAATTGAGATGCTACCCGACGAAATACTTCATAAGACACTAAATAAGACACATCATAAGAAACTTCATAAGACACTTCAATGACTTCTTCATACTTCATAAGACACTTCATATTTCATAAGACACTACATACAATACTACTTAATGCACTTCATAATACACTTCATAAGAACCTTCTTAATGCACTAAATAAGACATTAAATAAGAAGGTTTCGTAACATTATCTTGCCTGTATTAATCCAGTTTTTCGTCGTCTAAGCCTTCATTGTTTTGCTTTGATGGAGAAATTCACGGCTATGTGTATTTAGACAATGACTACATCAGCATGCATGGTTGGCATAGTTTGCCAATTAGAGCCCAGCGATGGTCTATTATCAACATCTTAGAACGTTATGTTTTGATTGGATATGTTCGTGATTGTGAAATGATGACATGGAAAAAACAGTGTAATCAGGTAAATCAAGTGATCACTAGGGTTGACATTTTCTTCAGGATTATATGGCTGACAATGAGTCAAATTGTGCCGAAATGAGCCAAACTGGCAACCCTGGTGATCAGGTAAATCAAGTTAGGACAGTTCATGGAAAGTCTGATCACCAGGGTTGACATTTTCTATAGGATTATAGAGCACACAATAAGCCAAATTGTACCGAAATGAGCCAAACTGGCAACCCTGATAATCCCAGTATGACCGGATGTCGGATGCAAAAAATCCTTTGTCTTGACTTGTGACAAGATTTCATTCGTGGAATTCAGGCGCGGAGACAAAAGTTATTCCAGACAAATGATTTCGTTTTTTAGAGTTCTTTTATTATTATGACTATGTTTTCACTTTCTTCAGAAACAACACACGTGCAAAAATGAATGCTTGGATAAATCATCTTTATTGCCAGGGTGAAGAAAACCACTTTACGGACAGATAGCTCATGACCAGGAATTTGTACATTACATTTGAAAGGATTAAGACAATGTAATGCATTGCAAAATGTAATTTATTAAGTCCTTCAATTACTTTTATAAGTACTTTCTATATTCCCTGTTCATGACTGCTCCTCTGAAGACTCCTCCAACCTACTCCCAGGTCTGCTCATTGGAAGGAACTGAGGCCGGTCAAAGTTTGAATCTCTCCTCGGCACCGACGACGGGAAATGCTCCTCCTGGAAATTGATTTATTGTATTGATTAGATATCTTATAATTTTCAAATCAATGGATTGTTTTGATATCAATGGATTTGATTGTTTAGATCTCAATCTACGTTGCGTTGAGATCTCTTTGATCTGATAAGGCAATCAATGAACTGACCTTAATGACTTGGATGAATCGGTGGCCAAAGAGGAAGCAGAGAACACTCGTGGCGATGGCACTTGTCGTGATGGTGGAGACAGCCCAGGTGCGCTATGGATAATATAACTTAGTTACTAAGTCATTACGTATCTTAATATCTTCTATGCATCCATCTTTATAAATTTTTGCGCAATACCTTTTCAGGTTCATTGCTATAGCATGCCACAGTGACAAGTCCATGAGGGACTGCGGATGCTTTTTGGAGCACTTGAAAAATCCATCCGCCAAGGCCGGGAATTGGACCCCATCCCCCTTGCATAGAAGTTTCGCGTGCTAACCATTCCGCCACAAGCTTGTGCTCTTAGCAAATATTATATCCATACCTCTGGCTGATACGAGGCATGGTCATCCGTATCCGTCAAATCCACCCTAAACCCCCACGCCAACGCGTCCACAATCCACGCAAAACACACCGAATACATGGCGATATTAATCCACTTGCTCTCATTGAAGTTCTCCTGAACGTTCCTCGTGAGGAAGGAGAAGAACGTGACCACGATGCAGAGCAGGATGTTGTAGAACTGGGCCAGGAGCAGGGTGGCCGGGGTCAGGTCGCAGACAATGACGTGGCGCTCGTCTGGGTAGACACTGCGCCCGGTGGCGGGCTCAGCGGCAAGCCAGATGCATACTAGGACCACCTGTAGTCAAGCATTACTTTTATTTTTAAAGTAACGGAATTACTGTAATTTCAGGGTTTTTAAGGAAAATGTAATTGTAATTCGTTACATTTTATGAGCTGATGTAATTGTAATTTGTAATTCACTACACTAAAATTACATTTAATACACTACATAAATAAAATGTAATTGTAATACAATATTCAGAAATTTCAAATGGAATGAAGTATTGTAACAAATTACATTTTTTGAGCAAAGTAATTGTAATTGTAATTTTGCCAAAATAAATGTAATTTAGTCCTGCTTGCCTGTAGTGCTGTCAGGGCGAGGCTGAGCGCCACCTGAGACCGGGGGTCGGCGCAGCGCGGTCTGGACGCCGGGTCGAGGGACAAGTGTTTGAACTGAGCTGAGAAGATCCGGTAGATCCTGTTTGTCTTGAGCAGTAGTGCTGATAGCATGAGCGTGTACCCGACAGTCATACTAAACCGGACCGCGGTGCATGACCCTACACTGGGCGTGGTCAGGAACACGAGGAACGTGTTGATGTGGCATATGAGCACCCCCGCAAGGAGTACCGTGCCCAGATCCCGGCCGCTGTTCTTGATCGCGCTGTGCTCAAAGTGCTTCAGTGAGAAACCGACTGCAAAGAAGGTTAGGCAGAGGCCGAGGGCTGCCACGAACATGGCGAGCCCTGGCCAGAAGTCTGCCGAGTGCATGAGCTCCTCTGTCAGGGTGTAGCAGTCCTCATATGTGGTGGTATTAGGCCAGTCCCCGTCCCTGCACTTGTCAAACCAGCCCGCCGATAGTTTGATGCTCCTTGCTGGCAGTTTCGAGCATTCATAGCAACAGCTCTAAAGAGTACATGTTACAATGTGTTTACGTGAGTACATTGTATACTTACACTTGTGTAGTTCTTGAACTCTTTAGCAAGACATTCCTTCCGACAATCGTTCTTCTCCATGTGTTTGATCTCCCCACTCCGCCCGGAGAAGATGTTGAATCGGTGTCCCGGGCCGCGGGCTTCATACCAGTTGGCAAGTTTCTGAGAAATACAAAGTACAAGTGTGGCGTTTTACTTCATCAAGCATCTCTTACTTACAAGTGTATCTGTTATGTCATAAGTGTGATAAGTATCACTGCGTAAACATTGGGAATGTGTGCCAATGAACGTACTACACATGTCATCTTATACATACCTCATAAGTTCCTTTTCGCTTGTTGAGTTTATAGACAGCGTACATTCCCTTGCGGTTTCCGCAGTCAAACTCGAGTTGGGTAGTGTCATTCCTCTCCGTCCGGGCTAAAATTAAGTTCATAAGCATATTGTGACACTATTTAACGCAGTATAACTTACGAGTGTACTTTGTCTTTGACAGATAATCTTTGTAGAATCGATCGCTATTGTTTATCACATCCACGCATTTTGCTCCCTTTTCAACCGGACTAAAGCACTCTTCCAAGGCGTCGGAATAGACGATGGCAGCTTCATACGCGAAATCAACCTTAAAGCAGTTTTAAATTACATATTTTGGTCCAAAACCGGCAGTTTGTTGCTTGAAAACTTGCCTTTGTATCAATAATCCACTCCCTCGTCTGCTTATAACACTCCTCCTTTGACATATTCCTCGTCGTGGCGCATCCGAAAATATCCTCCGCATCCCAAACCTCTTCAATCCAGGGATTCCTCCCAGCATCCCGGGCGGGACTGAGCGTCCGAAAGTGCTGAGTCACGCTCTGGCCGTACATGAGGTTCTCACCCTTACGAGACTCGGGGAGGACGACAAAGCTCTGGCTGTCGAGGAATGGAGACGTGGCGATGGGGTCGCTGATGTCCCAGGAGTCGGTGCCGACCAGGCGGATCGTTTTCATCGTCTTGTTGAGGGATTTGCGGCGGTTTGCGGCTTCAATAAGAGCGCTAAAGAGGACATTAAATGGTTACCAACTGTACATGTGTTAGTACTGTAATTGTTACTGTTTGGTATCGGCTGTTGTGAATGCAATGAATCCGTCAATACTTGATTTCATGATCTCATCCAACTTCTTGTCCATGCTTTTGTCATTTTCAGGGTTGAATCTAGACCAAATATGCTTAATAATAGTACTAACCAATGATAGATACAAATCTTATTACTCATGGATTTTGCAAATGAATCCCTCCGTGTCCAATTCCTGTAGATTGAGTAGCAGAGATTTGCTGTAGTCGGACCCAACTGTGGTGAGCACATCCACAGTCTGCCAGTTCAGCTTGCTCTTCACAAGGTCATAGACGACAATTGTCTAACAAGATACGGTAATATTTCTATGATTAAACTCTTATCTATGATTAAACCCTAACCTGTTCGTCATCCGCCGGCAGCAGCCTCGCGAATAGCGGATGCACCGTCCTGTCGGAGAGACTAATGGCCGTGGACGCGTATGACAGCAAGCTCTTGTTAAACGATTGCAACACCGTGGACACTGGCGTCGTCACACTGCTGTAAGAGGCGCCCACCATACCTGAAAAGTTGTTAAATGCTAGTATTACTTCATAAGACGATTATAACTGCTACAGGCATGTTATGAAGTGCATGTAACTTGAATGACCATCTAGGGCTATACATTATTGGACATCAAAAGCCAAATCAGCTCGAAACAATCTCAGCTGAGCACCCACTGAAGTAGGCTGGGCCTCAGCTATGGAAGGAGGAGTAGCACTACATTTTTTTCGTGACTTTTAAGTCAAAACTCTGACCTAAGATTGAGTCTAATTGACTGCGCTTGTAGACACCTGGCTTACAGGGTGTTTCATAACTCATGTCCTCATTAATAATGTCAATATCTCTGTTCTGCTGCACTTTAGAAATTTCCTTATGAAGTAATGATGTCAAATTTAGAGTGGGAAATTTTATATAAAGCCTTTATCAACAGTATATTGGGCCCTCACCCAATGTTACATGACTTACAACTTTAAGGTATAATTCTGGTGCTTTATCTGTT
>LR141465.1:0-12603 GCA_900659605.1 Tisbe holothuriae | reverse complement strand
TCAAAAGTTTAATTTCCGTAACTGAATTAATGAAGTTCCTTTCAAGATTGGCAGAGGCGTGCAAATAGATGTAGCACAGGAGGGGGACGTGGTAGCCGTGATCACAAGTTGCTCATCCCTGAAAACCAAGAGGTTGCAGGTTCAATTCCCCCAGCAGCATGATGATGAAAATTGTGATTACGGCGTACTGGGGAATGAACCAAAAGGTAGTGCCCAAAAATATACAATAAGGCATCACCAGTAAAATATTTTTTTTAAAAAGATGTAGCACTCATCTCATAGCAGTTATTATGATAAAAAAAATCACCATAATGGTCATTCAACCCTACGACCACCCCTGTCGCAAGCCGGCGCCTTGGCAATGAGCCACCAGGCCCCCTTCAATGTGGTCCCTCTGTGAGAAGGAACAAGAGGGTGATTGGCACTGCGTTGCCAATCTGTGCCCAAGCGTGAGGGTCTTGTCTCACAGATGGAAGCCTATAGTTAAGCTAAGCACAGGGGGGTCGACAGAGGTGGTTTGCACAACCGCAAACTTGCCCTATGCCCTGCCTTATCAGGGCATGATAGCTCAAGGGGGCCCTATATGGCCCTAATGAAAGGGTGTAGCACTTGAGAAAAACCTTTTTTCAAAACAGTTTTCACCCCAGGCCGCACCGGGAATTGAACATACAACCTTATGCATCACTCCGTAATATTGGCCAGCAGTTTATCCACTGAGCACTGAACATAGTTAATGATTTAACTTGTAATATCTGAAAAACAATGTATTATAGTTATGCATTACTTGAAATCATTCAAATGTATTAGCCCTATGTTTGGCCTAGTGAACCCTTCAGGACAGATTCGGACTACCAAACACTTTGAGAACAGATTTGGAATAATGGCATACTACGTATTCGGTCTAGTGAGTACCCCATTTCAGATTCGGACTAACAATATACTGCTGTGTTCTGTCTAGTGAACACCCCCAAGAATTATTCGGACTAATGGTATACTACTGTGTTCAGACTAGTGCATACTAGGTCATATTCGGAATAAATGCATACTTCTGTCGGACTAAATGTGTTGCCTCAGCTACAGGCTTTTGCCTTCATTAAATTTAGTTGATCAGGCCGGACTTTCTCATTAACATTCTGAAGGCGGAGTAATTTCTCCTTTTGAGTCGTACTTTTTCTAATTTAATTTCGGACTTATTCCAATGCAATAGTCAGTCTAATTCTGACCCTGTATTTGGACTTTTCTTTAAATATTTGCTATGCATCCCTCTTTATACATTTTTTCAGGTTCATTGCAACAGCACGCCGTAATTGCAATTTTTCATCATCATGCTGCTGGGGGGAATCAAACCTGCAACCTCTAGGCCCGCAGGGACAAGCAACCTGCAATCTCGGCAACCACGTCCCCCCTTAAGTCGGACATTTTAGTGGATTCCGTTAAGAAACTGTTAATGGGACTTTATCTCACTTTTTTTTAAAAAAAAATCCCCGGATTGCCCTTGGCCTATTCGCACACATTTCGCGGCTTTCGGTTTATTCCAAGGTACTAACTACCCTTTCGGGTTCATCCATCAGGGGGGCCTTATGGCTTATCCTCTATTATGGACAGTGTCCCCCTTTCACCCCTGAGAGGTGGGGGAACTCCTGCCCAGAGGCATCCTTTATATTAACAATGATATAGTACTTTTATTAGTTATGTAGCCTATTATATAGTTGTTTGTATTTTTGCGCCAAGCGCATTTTTTTGTATTTTCGCGCCAAGTGCAGTTTTGTAACTTGACCGCCAGGTGGCGCTGCGGTATTTTTCCCGCCGATCCGATTTTTCGGCGGGACGTTTTGGCGCCATCTAGGGACGTGTTTTGGGTACTGCACTTGTTTCTCGGCAATGAAGCTGTGTATTGTGTGTGCGTGTGTGTATGCGGGTGTGTGTGGCTTTTTTTACTTAGCACTGGATTGCCCCTGGCCTAATCCCCGCTACTGTTAGTTTGCGGCTTTCGGTTTATTTCAGAGTACTACCCTTTCGGACTCATCCACCAGCTCCGCCTTATGGCTTATCCTCTATTATGGACAGTGTCCCCCTTTCACCCCAGAGGTGGGGGAACTCCTGCCCAGAGGCATTTTATATTAACAATTATATAGTATTTTGATTAGTTTTGTAGCCTATTATTATTTTTATGTGATGTTCGTATTTTCGCGCCAAGCGCAGTTTCCCCCCGAGGTGCGCTAGATGGCGCTGCGGTATGTTATTGTTATGCCTGAGTGCCTTTTTATTCTTTACAGAGCGCCATCTGTGGATCGAAGCTTCTATTTTCAGTGTGGGGGTGCATGCGTATGGTGGGGGGGTGAGTCACTGTGTATGCGCGTAATGGGTGTGTGTGGTAAAGCAGGGTGTGTGAGAACCAGCCTACTGGTCGGTGAGAGGGACAAGGGGGGATTTGAACCTACGACCATCACTGTCGCAGGCCAACGCCTTATGCTTTACGCTACCACGCCCCCCCCCTATGTGTGGCTTATATAAAAGCATGTTTGGCCTGACCTCCGGTCTAGCATTAGCGGCGCGGGGGGAATCGAACCTGCGACTGTTGCAGGCGCAAAAGCTTATACCAGCTTACTGATTGATAGTTATTTCTTAGGTATCCCATGGGGGGAGGGGGGGGATTATAATTTATATCATCTTGGGTAGTCCATAGAGAAATACGTGTTCAATAATGTTAGTAAAGTTTGGAACCAGTAAATCGTAGACACTCATGATCATATATGTCCATAAATTACATTGCTTTTGCTTCTTTTTGCAGGAGCTGCAGTTCAACAAAACGGATGCCAGATCAGCTCGTGGCAAAGGAGGAATATGAAGGAAGACGAAAACGTCAGGCTGATCACAATTAAAATCAAGTTAATTTTGGAATACATTATTTGGGAACCCAGTCCAACTTCCAATCATGAAGACAAAAAAAATTACGGATTTAAAAACCATATATTTGATTCTTAGTTCTTACCTCAGCTCGGAAGTTTGGTTTGGATAAACTCAAATCGTATGATGAGTCTTGATTGAGCACAATAATTATTGGACTAGGATAACTTAACTGACTTTTTTTGGATTCGCTTATTCCTTCATGGAAAGGAAGGACTAAAACTCCGGCTTAATTATGGGCAGTGTAATAACACTGTCAGTCTGTCAGATTTCTTGATCTGCCCAACAACAAATACATAGAAATGAAACTATGCAATGCGAATAGAGTAATGGAACTGTGTGTTTAAATTCACTTGATAGCTTCTAAAGGTGCTAAACTCAACCTTTGACTTAGAATTGGAAAACGGAACTTACAAAAGTTTGCAATATTATCGTTAAGATTATTTATAAAAACCGTCAATTATATTGTAAGCTCCAATATGTCATAATAACTCGTATATGTTTGGTCCCATTGCAAAAATAACAGGTGTCTTTACTTTAAAGTTTTATATATTATCCGGCCAAGAGCTGCTACTACTTTATTTGATAACTTCCCAGTTTCTGAAGTACAACAATAAGGGAAGGAAGAAAGTATCGCGACTTGCTTTCAAGAACCCTTGTGTTGAATCAGTGTTGTTATATTAAGGGCGATTTTAAGAATAAAGTTAGTGTATACTTGTATAATCCGTAAGATCCCAAATAAAAGGTTTGTACTGGGAAGTTGGAACAAAAAACCAAGACATGACATTGTCTGCGGGCAAAATTAATGTTAAATTATGCAGATTCATTATGATGATTTTAAATGCATGGGAGATTGTGAAGCATTTTAATTGCATAGGGCATGATATAAAAATCATAACTAAACACATACAGTATTAATATAACTAGACCTGGGTGAATAAGTTCAAAAACATTTGACAGATGATGGTTTCCCCCCTTTTTATATACTGCAAAAAGGGTGAGGTTTTATAAAAGTGCACAGTGTCAACAAAACGATGTTTTAACCCAAATTAGCATTTCAAATACTAAACTTGGTTAACAGCAAGAAGCAGAGGTTAGTTCAATCAGTCCTACCAGGTGGGACAGTAGTGACAAAAAGACCTGTAACTACTCAGTAGCTTTACTTCTTTGGAAATTAGGGGCCACAATATAGTCGCCAGCTGGCCAAGAAAATAGTTGCCAGAAATGAGAGAAACTCAGCTTTGCACTCTAAGCTCAGTTCTCCAACAGTTACTCTACAGTAATATCACAAAGGCGGACAATCTGTCATATGCATGCTTTAAGATAAGCCAAAAAACTGAAAGTACACATATTGAAGGCTCTACAAGCCAAATTTTGCAGCTCAAATTCTAATAGGAATGGGGCATGGAGCACAGATTGCAATCCTTTGATGAATTATTTCAATATATTGAAAACATCTATGGGTTTCTCCAACAATTTTAAAAAAAAACAAGACAGAGAAAGTGCACATGTTGAAGCCCCTGCAAACCAAATTATACATGTCCAGCACTAAAATTATAGAAATGGGAGCATGGATAACATATTTTCAGCCTTTGATGTATTTTTCTTAACATAAAAAATGGCACTCTTTCCAAAAATAAATATATTTAAAAACTAAAAAAATATGGAAAGTTCATGTGCTGATTCCATAGTAAACAAAATATGACAGTTCTACCTCTAAAATTGAGGATGTAGGAGCATGAGGATTGTGTCAGCCTTTGAGATATTTTTCCGCTTATTGGATTTCCTGAAAACTTTAATGGTGTGTCAGCCTTTGTGATATATCTGTAGTACTGTCCTCTTATTGGTCACTGGAATGGCAATCAATCACTATGTCTGCCCATGAGAGAGCCAAATTTCAGGGACAGCATTGTACGTGAACTAACCTGTGTTTACAGGCTTCTTGGCTAAAGTCTATTTTATTTAAAGTTATTGCTTAAATGACCACAACATTAAAAATGACCACAACATTAAAATGGCTTATAATCATCATATTTTTATGCAAATCCTCTGCTCCTCTTCTTTCCTTTTTCACGCATTTAATGAGAGGATTTGGAAAATACTTGGAGTTTGCTCTAAGAAACTCAGATTGAATATGCTCCAAGTAAAGAGAGAATACTCTCGTCTTTTCCTCTTTTCTAAGAGTTTTCCTTCAATCTGGGAGATTTGTAACGGCTGCTTAAACAGAACCCAAGTTACAGTCATTTAGTTTTACTCTAGTTGTGGGACACATAGACCCTAACTGTCAGTATTAGAGCAGCTGCTTCAAAGAAAATTCTAATTGCTTTTATATAGAACACAAGTGGAGGTGACTAGATACGCTGAAGCAACTTCCTAAGAACTCCTCCTACTATCCTCCCTAATTGTCAGCCCATTGCGCGAAACGCCTGTACCTGGCAGGGACGCAGATCATGCACCCTGCCCAGCTCAAAGACTCCACTGGCCACCCCAAGGAGTCCAACGGCCACAACGCCTACCCGCACCTCCATGACCAGCTCAACCAGCAACCATTCCGAGTGCAGGCCAAGCTAGCGTTCTTTGCGGACCAGATGTTTACCGCTACCCTGAATCGGCTCATCCGCACCCGCCCCCACAGGTTCCTGGCGGAGATCAACAGCGAGGGCGTCCTTGATGAGGCGGAGTTATTAAACGCCGTCAACACCATCCTGCGCTCAGATGAACCAATGAGGCAGCTCTTCCTAGAGATCGCGACGGCATTCCAGATCGTCTGGGTTATCCGCCCCGGCCCCTGCTGGGAGAGGGCGAACAAGCTGAGCATCCGCTTCAGGCGGGTGCACGTCGGCAGGGAGTACCCTATAATCATCGCCCGCACCGGATATGGCACGGCGCCACCGAGGTACATGAGCATCAGCAGCGCCTACGCGTACCCGTTCACGCAGACCAAGCCAATGGATTCATACCTATGGAAGGTATGCGGAACCATTCCGAAGAAACCCCTCGCCCCGCGCCGCGGCTCCAGATCGCCCTTCCCTGACTACAATGACCGACGCACCCCGCGCCTCTCAGCCGACAAAATCATCGGCGGCCTCATCAATAAGGCTGTCCACCTCAAGGAGAAGTGCGACAGGCAGGAAGCGGAGAAGGCGCTGAAAGCAGCGCCGCCACCACCGCCACCCGCACCCCCGAGCAAGCCTCCAGCGGCAGCGGCAACAGCCAACCCGCAGCACCAGCTGCAGCTACAGCACCCACCACTAGGGCAGCAGCAGCAGCAGCAGCAGTAGCAGCAGCAGCAGCACCAACAGCTGCAGCACCGGCAGCAGCTGCAGCACCAACAGCAGCAGCAACACCCCGGAGAACACCGACCCGCTCTCGCTCTTGCAGAGCTCCGGCGACTCATCGGAGGCCATGGACCTCCAGCTCAGCGCCGAACTATAGAACGGCCTCCTGCCAGGGAACCAGGACGCGTACGACGAAAACGGAAAGCCAATTTACGGCTCAGGTTGAGAAAGGAAGAAAAGAAGAATGAACATGCAATGTACAGAGCAGATTGAACATATGCGACTTTTTCTATGATAAAACTCATCCTGTCCTATCAAACTGTAGTTTAGAAGCCTTGCAAGCGAACAATTAACTTTCCAATGTCAACATGTCATGATTTACCCTCATAACTATCCATTTAATGTTCTAATTATGTTACAACATGTCAAAAGGGATCACCACTGTCAAAACAATCCAAAACCTAAACCTGTCATTTCCAATAATCTCTATTTTAGAATTGGCAACTCGATGTCGACGGAACACCTATCGATCTCGACTTGTCATTTCTAAAACCCGCCATTTACGTCGCCGACCCGCGGCCGAGCGAATTCGCTCGCCCGTGGATCGGTCGGTCGCTGGCGCGGTGGAAATGATTACAGGTGAAGGAGTTACGTCTTCCCTGTCCGTGAGGACAGAGGCAGGATTTCAAGAGCAAGTTTTGATTGTGAGGATCCTCTTCACGAGATTCATGCAATAAAAGCACCAAGCAAAGTGATAGATAAGACTTTGAGTTATTATTCGTATGGACCCGAGAGTTCCGGGAAGCGGTTTACAAGCGTGAGGACCCGCAGGTCCTGCCCAGGGCACCTACGACCCCGGACTTACGTTCCAAACCGACTAGTATATAGAACCGCTACTTTGATTTAAAAATATTTTTTTTGGCTAAGTAGTGGTTTTTATTAGTTTTTCTAAGTATATAGCAACGCTACTTTGATTTAAAAATATTTTTTTGCCAAGTAGCGGTTTTTCTTGTTATATACGTAGAACCGCTACTTTGACTGTAAAACCAGTCAAGTAGCATCCAGCCCGGTTAGTACTTGGATGGGTGGTCAATCATGAAAATTAGACTTTTAATAATATTTTAATGTATATATTTATTTAAATAAATGGCACAGAGAATGAAAGCAAAAAAGTAAATCTAGTATATGTAAGATAATGTTTTAAACCATATAATGCATAAAAAATATATATACGGGTCCGTGAATCAAACCCCGTTCCACCGGTGGCATGGAAGGGACCAAAAGAGTAAAAGAAAGTTGTCTTATTATTATTAAGGAGGCATATGCAATTTTTTGAGCATATTTTTGGCCTAACATATTATATTACTAAAATAACCTTAAAATACTCGTATAATGCAACCCTGTTTTACTGTACATTTAAAGCCAAGTTACATCTAATTTAATACTATTCTGTACAAAAAAACATTTTTGGGCCTAATATGCAATTTTTGGTCATTTTTTCAATTTACTCTATAAATTTACAAACTTCTATGCACTGTAGAATTTTTTTCTACAAAGTTCGACAAGCATACTACACATCAAAATGACCAGAAGGGCATGCTGAACATCATAATTTTTTTATTCAGTTTTGTCATTATTGACTGGGAAGACATTGGATCGATTCCCTGTCAGATTAAGACAATATTTTAAGACGAAATTTGCATTCGTGGTCATCCATCAGAGTCCTAAATTTTACACCATTTATTTAAATAAATATATACATCACAATAATATTAAAAGTCTAATTTTCATGATCGGTCACCCATCCAAGTACTAACCGGGCTGGATGCTGCTTGACTTTGGTGATCAAAAGAACAAATGCTGAGGCATTATGCTCCACATGGATCAGTAAGATTACATTATTGCAATGATAACATAACTAGGTAAACCACTACTTTGTATTTCTTTTCAAAAAAATATGCAAAGTTTACAATATTTATTAATACAATAATTTGGATTGTATTAACTTAAATTTCAAAAAACCGCTACTTTTTCCAAAAAAGTATGCAAAGTTTACAATATTTATTAATACAATAATTTGGATTGTATTAACTTCAATTTTGTAATGTAGTACTGCCAATGAACACCCTCGCCTTGTAGCCTCTCGGGATGTAACATTCAGACCTTAAAAAGAGTATATGACATGTATGAAATATTATATTATATATTATATATTTAAATTAAACATGTTAACTTTCATTTCAAATTATAATTACCACTACTTTGCATAATTGCATAAAAAATTGCAGAGTTTACAAAAGCTATTGCTGTACGATAAATTAAAAAATAAACTTTAAATAAAGAAAACCATTTTCATGCAGAGATTTTTTTTGGCAAAACGTACGGCAAAACGTGCAGCAAAACGCGCGACAAAAAGTGCAAAAGGCGTGGCAAAAGGTGCGGCAAAAAGTGCGGCAAAAAGCGCAGCAATATTGATTCACTGGTTGGTAGCAGTTAAGTAGCATTGTTTTTACTCTTCTTTTAACAAAAATTGTTGTGGCTCAGTGGATGAGCTACCCATGTTTTGTTTGGGATTTTTGGATATTTTTTTGTTTTTATTATTAATTTAATTGGCTTTAAAATTATTTTAACACATATTAATATATTTTTGTTCTGTAACTACGTAAAAATTAGATTTAAATAAATGTCATAATATTATTAAAACCCTTTGCAGATAACAAAATATAAAAATTCCTGGTCACCCATCCAAGTACTGACAAGAGTCAAAGTTGCTGCACTTTGGTGACCAAAAGGCAAAATGTAGAGGCATTGTGCTGTACAACTGTTTGCAAAGAAACTTATAGAAATCCTTAATATAAGTTTAATACTTGCAGTTGTTGAGATAAATTTATTGGAGAAGTCTCTTCTCTTGGGAAAAGCATCAGTAGCATAATGGTAAAGACCCTGCCTGGTGATAGGAGGGTCTTGGGTTCAAATCCCGGGGGGTAAAGAGAGTTGAGGCAAACATTATGCGACCCCATATCACTGTTGCTTTTCCCATCTTTAAGCGGTGATGAGATGAAGGAGTGAAATTTCTGTCGGTAAGACGAAGTTAGCCAGCTTTGCAGTCGGATCCAGTTTCCTCTCAGGTATCTCAGCATCGTGTCCTTGGCGGGACACAATAATTTATCATTTTTATATCCTAGGCAAGGGCTAAAAGAGGTCATATTAATAATAAAAAGGTCATATTAATAATATAAAAGAGGTGATATTTATAATATAAGAGAGGTCATATTAATATAAGATAATTACATTTCCCCCAGCTATTGTACCAACATGCCTTGCCAAAAGAGTACAGTACCAATGTATTAAATTAACTCTGAAATGCATGTTCTTATACTTCTTTGAAAGCTCTTGATATGCTCTCTCCAGATATGACGTCAGATATGATGTCAGATTTGAGTTTTCAGCGGGAAAACACCAGTCACTTTTAGCGGTGAGATTATATCGGAAACGGGACTTGATCCATCGATTCTGAACGAGCGCTCGATTATTAACAACGCAAACCGAGGCCGTAGAAACAAATAACATTTTCTTAAATCACCTCCTGGCACTCTTCCTTGCTCCACGAGCGGTTGGGCTGCTCACACTTGCTCGGGGACACTGTGAGCGGCCACCCCAGTCGACGGCGCCAGTACTCCAGCCTCACTGTGACGTCTGGGAGGCGGTACTTGTACTTGAGGGTCGGGAGACGACGCGCGAATGGAAGGAACGCCGGATTGTTCTCCAGCTGATCCTGCATCGCCTGAAACGAATGAGAATGATATTATATAAGCCTTGCCGAGAGCTAGAAATTAGTGAACTATTACTTCATGGCATGTCCTGGACTCCTGTGTCGGATCAGATTATTAAATAATGAAACTCTCTAGAGTTGACGAGAATAAGTATGATTGCTTTGTGAGAAGCACAGACAACAAACTGTCTATACTTACAAAAAAATGTAGTGCCTTATGATAAGGCACTAACTTTTAATTCAAGTTTAAACATGAACATATTATTCTTGTATTATAGGTTCATGAGTTTAATTATTAAGTGGTGCCAAATTAGGATCGAGGCAATTGAGTGCAAGATGAGGGATGAAGTAAACAGTTATTTTTGAGTCTTCCTCCAAGTGCCCCGATAAGAGAGGGCAGTGCAGTAGCATCAAGTTGACCAAGGATGCCATTGATATATTTGTCATTATTAAAAATTGGGTCTCCCTCTAGTATTGATCCGGCGCCCTGCAGCTTCAATACAAAGGGACACATAATAAATAAATCACTTCTTACATCATCATGTGAAATGAAGGTATAATACTCTGCTACCCATTGAAGTCTTAACAGTTGCTCCCTGTAGGGCTAGGTCCCCTACACACCCTTGGGCTAAGTACCCGCAGGCCAAGGGCATAGAGTAACTACAGTACAGAGACAAAAACTATATAGTCGAGTTAGCTCTAAAATCCTCTTCAATGGATGTTTTTAGCAACATTAGGGGCATACAGGGCAAATATAAAGATACATTCGCTACCTAGCTTTATTACGTTCTCTAGAATAGATTCGGGATCCCAAAGCCTGCACTTGTTATTTTATAAGTGATGTACCTTTCATTGGCAAGATTGATTTATGCATCTCTGTTTTGGGGGAAATGGTGCCCAACATACCCCGGGTCGAACCAGCGCCGATCTGTACCCTACAACAAACGTGCAAACATCCTCGATGTCAAGGGCTCTCAATGGCGATAGACTTCAGAAAAGTTACAGCTAAAGAAGTATTTGTTGTCAAATGCTGACTGGAATAAAATCATTAAATGACAGTACAAAAAGATATTATGCTAAAGCATGGCTAAAGCTAAAAAACTCATAAAATATTATTAAAGTTTCCAAGGCTAAGATCAATAACTATCCTTTATACCTTTTCGTCGGTGCTCATACAGTTGAAAAAGTTAGAGTCACAGTTTGAGTCACACACTCTGCACACTGTTATTTTGACTCTGGTATGACTTACGTTACACAAATGTTAACTTATAGTAAATTGTCAAACATTCAATACTAAGAAATATATTCGAATAAAATGACATTCAAAACCTTTGCAAGGCCATTAAAAGGCTTTAATCTGGAAAGGTTTCAAGTGATTTGTTTACAAGAAGCCATAGACGGTAGTAATAACAGTTGTTATTACTACCGTCTATGCAAGAAGCACTCAGCTGAGTCTCAGTTTGAGCATAGAAAGAGGACCCTTAGGACAGCATACCTACGCCTTCGGCGTAGGTATGCTTATTCTATGGTTTGAGTCACATAATAAACTCACTGAGCTGCAAACAAATATAGCTTTGAAATCAGTGACAATGAAAATATAGGGCAGCTTTATGAGCCTCGGCTGAGATAGATGACGGATTGGTTTACTTATTATAGCATTTACAACTATACAGATAACTGAAAATCATAGGTACATATTGATAATACTAAAAAAAATCAAAATGTCGGATGTGCCTGATGGCCTCTTGGGAGATGTTAAATAAAATATAAGCCTAGAAAGCATAAGAAAAATTATGGAGGTAGATCATACGTGCATACTATATTTGTTGACCCACATAAATGGCTCTGTTTCAACCTGCCTTAACAGAGGTCACGACAATGTCTAGTTGGCAGCACGATAGAATGGAAAAGAATGGCCAGTAAAGAGTCAATTCAACATTCCACAGGTTCACCATAGACGGATTAATGACAGGGTGTAAAAAAGATATTAGAACGTGAAATTAAGCGCGTTTCTAACTTTTAACTTCTCTCCCTATCAACCTTAATTTGATCGGAACCTTCTACAGCTCCTTTTACGCGTTACGGGAAGTCAGGAACTACTCCGAGTACAAGCAATACGATCCTGTATCATGTAGGCCGAGCGGTTGGCGTTGCTTGCTTTCTCATATGATCTCTAGCTCACTCTCTGTCTCTCTCTCCCTACCTCGTATTGCCAATCCTTCTGCTGGCCCAGTTTGCAGATGGCAAATGCCTCTAGCGCGCCCATCGGGGACCTCGGCTTGGGATACACCTTGATGAGCGGCGCCGGGACGCGCGTCAGAAGCTCCGAGGCGAAGCCAGGCGGGAGTGCAATGTCGAGCGCGGTGCCGGGGGCGATCGCAGAGATCGCAGAGACCTGAGAGCCAGGGGCAGTCACGGGGACCGCATTAGGCACCGCATTGGGCACCACATTGGGCACCGCATCCGGGGCGGCGGTGGACGAAGACATGGTATCACAAGTGAGCGGAGGAGAATTTGGAGAAACAGGAGCTAGAGGCAATTTCAGGCAAGAGAGGCAAACCTTGCATTTGTGCTTCTCCAAGGCTGTCTCAAAGGTTCCGCACTTAGATACAATAACTCCGCAGTACAAATCATTCAGATTCCGCT
>LR141464.1:0-10822 GCA_900659605.1 Tisbe holothuriae | reverse complement strand
TAATTTATGTCAAGAAAATAGAACTCAAACATGTTCAACCCATCTATCGTAAGCACAACTAACATTCAGTCGTAATGAACTTGTTTGCTTGGCCGTTTTTCGATATTTCTCTCGCGAGATGGCGACTCTGTTCAGTGGAGAAATGAGAAAGAGCAGCAGAAACAGCGGGAAAATGAGGGTAAATGTCATCTCTTTGCTCATTTTAACTCATTTCTCCGCTGCTTCTGCTTCTTTCTCCACTCAGTATCTCCCATCTGAGGAAAGAAAACTCTCGTCTGAGTCGCTATGCGTGCTAGCAAGCAAGTTCATTCATTTCTTTATTTTAACAGGAAATATATGTCATATTTCAGTGTTATTTGACTTTAATTTTGCACCTCAACTAGGCCAAAATATGGGATAATTTTGCAGTTAGGCCAGTTAGGATTTGAATATTTGTGCAAGGATTGTTGTGGTCAAAATAGTTTGTTCAGTAGATATTTATGTTTAGTTACCTGTTATAAATGTCTCACCATTCTCTTCCTGCGTCACATATTTAATAAAACATTGCCATAACACAGTCACTATGACACAAGTCATTATTATATTTTTCAAATGAATCGTCTTCATATTGAGAATATTCTTACTTCCGTTCTTTATAAGATATCTTGCTGAACTGATTTCCCTTTTTATTTAATTTCGTTTGCTCAGACTGTCAATAGAATTGGTCATCTGTGAATAGGAATGTGGAGAAAAAGTTTTCCATTCTAAAGTTAAAAGTAAATTCTTGTTTTACTTTTGCAAGTAATTACGTCTGGCGTCCCTCTTTAAAATGGGATCTTGACTCTGACTGCAGTATATGATTTTTTGCTTAACAATTAACTTCATATTGAGATTAGCTAGCTATTAAAGTATACAATGTACATCATCTAAAGGTATGAAAAACCTGAGCAATGAACACTAAAAGAGAGCTTCTTACGATATTGTTCCATTTTCAGGCGGCGTCTCTTTTGAGTGCAAAATACTTTAACTTCACTGATTGAGCGTATTCTCATCTCTCTTTCTTCCGCCATTACTTATCTGCTGGCCTATTTTGTGGCTGAAAGACAGCTTTAAGAAATTGTCACAAAAGACTCGGTCTTGATCCTGTTGCTTTGGAGCAAGGAAACATATTTTAACATATAAAGTAAAAATCTTCCTACACATAATAAAAAAACTTAACAAAAAGTGGCTAAACCTTAAAATACTCATGTTGATTAACAGTAATGTTATGTATATGTCCATTTTGGATACTTTAATGCATTTCTGCTGCATAATTAAGCAATATCGTGTCTCAAAATATTTCCAATATATCTCGTTCTTTGCGCAATATCCTAACACGTTTATTAATTTCCTTTTCCAGAAACAATAAAGATCCCGTTTTAAAGTGAATCGTGCTTTATTTTTGCATCCTTTTCAGAAGTCGTGGTAGAAAATATTCGCTTGAATTGGTCGGCTAAGTCGGAGTTGAGGCTACAAAACTGTAACTGGATATGAAGATGTTCAAATAATATGCATAAATTAAAGTACAGCAAGCCAATGCATTAATATTTTGAGTGATCGAAAATTAACTTATTGAAACGTCACAGTGTATACAGTGCAAGGCTTATATAATTGATACAGTGGTAAGACGCACATATGCAATATGTTATTTTATTTAACCTTGCATTTAAACTCAGCCAATATGACTCTAAACAGATACTGGAGTTCTAAGATTAATTTCATGTCACTTATACGCAATTTAGTCATCCATTATTCCAAGGATTCTGACGAACTTCAAGATAACCACAAACAAATTGGACAAATGCATGATATATTTTGATTATGTACCTAATGCGTTTAATTGTATATGAAAGCGTAGAAGCGATATTCCTAGGTCTTGCATTTAAACGGTGTACACGCAATTATCAGGTTAAAGAGTAAAAACGCCTTGGTAATTCCGCTGTGCTTTACTTGTATTTAATTTATATTTACTATGCATCCCTTTCTACATATTTTAGTTCACTACGTTTTCAGGTTCATTGCAATAGCAACCCTAAAGGGCAAGTCCATGAGGTGCTTCTGCTAGGATTGCCTGTTTGGTGTGGCAGCTTTTTGGAAAAAGATTGAAAAAAAAATCCCAAGCATTGGGTTCGAGAATCGAACCCCGCCCCCTTGCATAGAAGTCTCGCTCGTGAATGGTCTACAAAACTCCATAACTGGTATACATTCAAGCAGCGTTATCTTTCATAAACGTACATAACAACATTCATAATTAAAAAAGGACAGGGGTGGAAGAAAACGCACGCACAAATTTGCTAACAATTTAGAAAACGTAATAATAATTTTCTTCTTCTGTCGGCTTGACTGGACATCCCGCCGTAAATAATACGTGGCAATAAATTTAGTCAAGGTGATTTTCTTTTGGAGGGGTGGAATAATGGTATTATATGCAATATTATCACAGTGGTTTATGATCAGAAAATAGCAAATATTATGTTTCATTATCCACTGTGTCAATATCGGAATATTTTACTGTAGGCAGTGGTGCATCTTGCAAAACAGAGCCATTAATACTCTCTCATGTCAATCCACTGTGCCGAATGCCATGTTTTCTTCCCGGTATACAGCGAAATTTAACATATTTTAGTCGTTGTATTAATGAAGGAAAATTGAGATTGAACATAAGGGAGGAGGAGGGTTGGTTAGAAAGAAAGGGAAAGGAGACAAGACATGCAATATTTTGTTTATTGCTGTTCTTCATATCGGATATTTTAAGATGTCTTAAATATGCGTCAATGAATGATTATGGTATAAAACTGTCCAATATATGGCAATTAATTAATTGGGCTGCTGGTACGGCTTGGATAAGTGATAACATTGGGTCATGGGAAGAATGGTAGAAAAAAATAATTAAGATATGGGACAAGCAAATATTACCCTATCTGCGCAGCCGCTCAGCTTAAAATTCCAATCAATCCGTTTGGGGGAGGAGAAAATCTTGACCCACTCAGCACAGCTAATGGTACAGAGCTCAGCTGAGTATCATTTGTTTTGATTACTACTGTGCTGAGTGGGTCATGATTTGCTGCTCCCTCTTGCGGCCATATATTTAATTTGGAGGTGCGAAATGTAGATAAGGTAATACTAATGTAACAATAATTCCGATACCCTTTTTTCCTATAGACCCTCCGTAGTTAGCCTCATTCCTCATTTCCGGTTTTCCGATTGGTGGCGCCATCTAGCGGTTTTCTCAGCGTTCATAGTTTTGGCATGAAGGAAATATGTTCTATTTCGTGTTTAATGTAATCAATTTTGGACTTCTAAAAGCATGGTCATAAAGATGAACACTAATGAACCCAATCTCTTTAGCAAAAATTACCACAAAAAGGTGTAAATATCGATATATTGAGATGCAAGGTTTCATGCCAATTTTCAGTTCTGCCAGTTATGACGCTAGATGGCTCTACAAGTACCGAACGGAAATCAGGAAAAATGCTGGAACTACCGAGGGTCTATTGGCTATAGGTCCATACTTGCTATACTTATGCATCTCAAACATTTGTAATAATTTTGCATATAAAATATTTGGAAACGTTGTTCCGAAATATAGCGGAGCAGAGCTGTCACATTGGCGATACTCGGCATTTAAAAAAAACTTTTACAATCGTATACCACCTTTGAGGAAAATTATAGATTTCTGTGCCTGTATTCAATCAACGACACCAAGTTGCGCAAAACTTGTTTGGACCCATTAAATTTGAGCGTCAAGTCTTGTGGGGAATGAATATAATGTAGTAACTAGTAAGAGTATCTTATTGTTACACCAGGATTACGGACTAGACTATTACTTATGGTTTTGCACTAAGTTCTGCTTAAGAAATACGCACTGCACTCCACATACTACAGGGTAGCACATAATCTATGAGGGGGAGCGCATTACTTTTATTCCTACTCAAAGCTCAAAATAGTGTCTGACAATGTATTATTTTATTACAGCTGGAGAACATTTACTGAGTCAAATATTTTCATCAAATTTACCCGCAAACAGTAGAGTTTAGTTGAAACGTTTTTGATTTGAGGATTCACCAACGAATCCGCAACAGTTACTCTTCAGCTTTATGCATTGTCCGTTAGATGGCGTACGTAGCCTCAAATAGGACTACAGACAATGTGAGGAAGTTCTTGGCTCGTTTCAAGGCTTGTTTAAAGAGTCATACGAGTAAAATAAGAAAACAAAGTTTTGCGCAACAATACATTTTACTATATTTTAATGTCGTCCCTAGTCCACAAGTCTCAAACTTGTTTTCAAATTTCAAGACTTGTACATCTTAAGACATTCGAAATACGTTCAGGAACATGTTGCAAGGATGCACTTAGACTTCTCGAATTGGAGCTATATGAGTATTCTTGAATTATATGCTTAATATAATGATCCTGGCCATGGTTTGTACAGTAGTTGTACAATACGTCAACTGAGTACTTTCATTTTAAATAAATAATAAGCAACTATTATGTAAATTTAGGCTTTAAAGTAGGGATATTAATGTTACACATAAATATACAAGTAAATAACCATTCGATACATACCCTTGATTTGATATACAACCCTTGCTGAAAGCATAGGGATTACATGGAAGTAGAACTTAATTCAAATAAATGGCCTTCTATTTAAGTTATTCAATACATCAGTCATGTGTATGAAGAGTTAAATTATATTAGGTTACTTCAATTCCTCTCCATTATCCCGCCATAAATTCAAATTCGAAAAGTAGACCACCGCCATGCCTTCTTCTCCCTCCTCCGGGGAAGAAAGAATGAAGGAAAATTCCCCTTTTTACTCCCAATCTCTCAGCCGTTCGATCAACTCAGGGCTTGACGACGGAGCAGTCTCGGTTTTCATATCGGCTATATTTAAAGAACATTAGATGCTCAGAAACGATCCGGTAAGTATACCGCTATGACATAATATCATAATTTAACTTCTTATAAGAGACTATTTTACACAAAGAAATGGTTATTTTAGTTTAATTTTGACACATTTATAGATTTAGCCGTAAAGTAGAGCATATAATTGGATAGCGTTTGTATGTTCCAGCATGCATATCGTTCATCGCCAGCCGTTTTCCGCCCTTCTTTAGCCTTAAAGAATTCCATAGACATATACATTCCTCAGTCTCCTCTAAACGCCATTGGCTGCTCCGCCAGATCTTCTCCTTTCCCTCCTCCTTCTAACTCCGCCTAGCGACTGTCCCAGCCGAGTGCGGCCCATTCTGCCTTCCGTTCTTAGCCATCTGGCCCAGCCCGGCATCCGGTTGGGAGAGTTGTCGTAGAGAACTCGGGAATCGACGTGCCGACGTGGTTTATGAAACGGACGTTAACTGGATGACACGGAAGTTATGTACGGAATGTTGTGCGTTTTGACGTCAGTTTGATGGTTATTTAACTTTTATCTTTCTGGTATTATTACTAAATAGATGCAATTTATGTACAATAAGTCGATAAAATAGGAATAAATTAACATTTTAAGGAATTTCAACATAACTTGAATAGGCATATGACATAGTAACTAGGCTTGCGAAAGACATTGGCATCTTTATTCTATTGTAATAACTTTTTAGGCATGGTTTGCTATAATAATATAACCTAAGATATTAGATAAACTCCATTGTGAAACATATTAATTTCAAATCATAAGTGTTCTGAGAATCGGATTAGACAATGACTAAGAATGTTTTACAATGGTGAAATTTAATTAAATTGAGAACAAAGCCTTTGTCTAAAGATTATTGGAGAAGCCTCCAGAACATTACTAATGCACATTGTATTAAAAACAAGCCCTAAAGAGTAATGACCCAAAATACGATTATTATTTATAAAATAAACTCGTACTTTATGTAATCTTCGGAGAGTACATGACGTCCGTTGATAGCTTCCTTCTGTTTTATAGTGGTTTATTAGTGTCGAGTTCTCTGCGCTCTCTGTTCCCTCTCTGGAAGCTTCTTCTGCCCTGAGCAGATGAGACCGAAAAGAAAGAAAGAAGGAGAAGAAGCCGAAACCGCCGACCGAGCTCGAAAACGAGGAGGAAAGAAAAAACCAGGGGGGACAGAATTTAACCAGCGTACGTAATTTAGCACTTAAATTATGGCATAAGTTAGACAAATGGTTAATTTTTAACAGCATATACAGTTAATAGGCTCCTATGATAGCATAAAAAGCTCTTTAGAACGATATTTAGGCTGTTTAATGGGTTACTTAGACTAACTTAGTGGTAATTAATAATTCATCAGTACAAATTATGGTTCCCCTTGCTTCCTTTCCTCTCCAGCCTTCGCCTCAGCCTCGGCCTGAGTCAGTTGAGATCAGCAGCGATCGAACTTTTTCTTTCGTTCTTTCTTCTCTCTCGTTCGTTCTCTTTGCTCGCCTCCGTTCGTGACTGCTGCCAACTTCTCGCTGAAACGAGAACCAAAGTGAATTCTCGACCCCCGTATTCCACGACCCACTGTGACGGATCTGCCCCCCGTTCCCTGCCTGCCCACTGTGCTCTGTCCCCAGGACGGACCTTTCTTCTCACTCACACACCAGACGCATCCACATCAGGCACGATGGCACTCAAAAGGATTAACAAGGTAACGAAAGAAACCACTGTGAATTAGGATTAAACTCGTTCATTTAGGTCCTTTGGAAGCATTGAATCGGTTAAATGGTGAAATAAGGCTTTTAGTTCCCTTAGATGCCCTCATTTCCACCCTTTAGACCCACTGTGTACCGCTATTGCACAGTGGGTCCAGATAGGCGACAAAAATCCCTTTGAATCCTCAATCTTGGGGAGTTATTCATCAAGTTGGACCATTAATGAGGGCCTTTTGTCCCTATTAAGGGGCTTTTAAACGGCTTCAAACCTATTTTAGGTCCAGTTTGTACAGTTTATTCATTGAAGAGGAGTTTTATCTTTAAATCCTTGATAAAAAAGTGACTCATTTTCGACACCTTTCAGCTTTTTGCAATCTGTGAATTTGACTCGTCCGTGGCGGGAAATTCAAATATGAGCCTTTGTTGGCCTTTGTTCTCCACTACTCAGTACTGTGATATATTGAGTCAGAGTGGTGGCCTTGAGAATAAAAGAAAGAAAGGCAGCAAGGCCAACCAAGATTCCTCATCCTTAGGGTTAAACCTTTTATTCGTCATAACCCTAAAAAGGCTTTGTTACGACTTGTTGCAACCGATATTACCACTTGTTAGAGCTCTTGAAATGCATTAAAGTACCATTTTAGAGCCCGAAACTGGTTAAGTATATAGATAAGGAGCAATCTGCAAGTCATGATTGTGCTTCTAGCAACCTGTTAAATTCGTCTTTTTGCACTGAAAAGGATATTTATGGTAAAACAATGTTTCTTACCTTGCAGATAAGAATAGAGAAAACCAAAAATATCATCCGAATGCGCACATTTCCGTCTTAAAGCCTTTCTGGCAAACTAGTATCTTTGAAAAATGGGTCTTAATAATACGGCTTCTTGAACATCCTTTTAGATAACTTCTACTTGAAAAACATTCATGTAGAAAGCCCATATGAATATTTCCGACTTGAAAGGCTAGTCTGTAACAATATTTGGAGGCAGTGTTTAAACCAGTCATCAAGCACTCGACTCTTTGCCAAATGTACTTCATAAAAGACTTTGACCCTTGTTTCTTTTCCCCTTTCCAGGAGCTCCAGGACCTCGGTCGCGATCCCCCCGCTCAGTGCTCTGCCGGTCCCGTTGGCGAGGATCTGTTCCATTGGCAGGCGACCATCATGGGCCCGCCCGAGAGTCCCTACCAGGGAGGCGTCTTCTTCCTCACCATCCACTTCCCTACCGACTATCCATTCAAACCGCCAAAGGTGAGGACATTCAATTGATCAACCGTAGCCTATTTTTCCGAAACCGTCGTATTGAACTGAGAAGCAATATTAGCCCATTGAGTAGGGACGTGGACTTGGAACAAAAGGAGCGCTTTAATCACTAAGGAAGGAGGATTAATGTCACTTATGGGTTTGCAATGTCATAACCGACATAATGATGGTTTTGCACAAGCTCGTACAAGTTACTGAACTTACTTTTCAATGTACACTAAATTTATACCAGATTTCATTATTTGTCGAAAGTCTTGGAAGATCATTATATGAACTGACGCTGGAGTACTTCAGTAAGCCCTATTTGCCAAACCTACCGAGTACCTTCGTAGTATTCTTGGTATACCGGTACGCGGGAGCAACAGAAGCTTAGATTATAATTATATAAACAAAACGTTATTATAAAATAGTACTTGTATACCATTTAACGGTTTAGGTAGTAATACCAAAGGAGTAGTTTTACTTACTTTTTAATGTACTGTTACAAAATAACCGTTATTTCCTCGTCCAGGTTGCGTTCACGACCCGGATCTACCACCCCAACATCAACTCCAACGGTAGCATCTGCCTGGACATCTTGCGCAGCCAGTGGTCGCCGGCGTTGACGGTGAGCAAGGTGCTGCTCTCCATCTGCTCACTGCTGTGCGACCCCAACCCAGATGACCCGCTCGTGCCAGAGATCGCAAGGATATTCAAGACAGACAAGGTAATTTATCATTTTATCAAGTACCTTTGAACATATAGTCACTTTTTATGTTGGGCAAAGAAAGAAACTTTTAGGAGTTTAATATGGAACAAGATTGTGCGTAAAGAAAAGGAAAACTTCCAGCCTCATTCTTGGCTTGCAAGCGGTATTTTTTTATTTATTCAAGTTGTAAAGGACAAATTTGATAAACAAATATGAATTTCGAATCTCTAGCACTAGAGAAAAAAAGTAGTTTCACCGTTCACGTGTCAAATGTGTTTTCCTTTTGACCGCAGTTGGTCCCTTTGCTTGATCAATAATAGGTTATTACTTTAAATAGGTCATATAGAACCAGAACAGCGAAGTATACTTGACCTTCAATCTTTTAGATGCCTATATTCATTTATTGAAGATACTTCCCAGTTATACAGGTCAACGATTTACATTATGGGAAGTGCTAGCAATAGCAGTATAGTATAGCGTACTGTATGTTTGCATTATTATTATTTTTTTATTTTCAGGACAAGTACGCAGAACTGGCACGCGAGTGGACCCGAAAGTATGCCATGTGATCCGTATGACCAGAAAGAAGAGGAGGGAAGAAGAAGAAAAGAAACTTGTCTTTAGAAGAAAACACTACACGAGGGGATTGTCGTTTTTTGGGGGTTAAACTAAACAGCATTGAAGATATTTTAGGGTAGAAGAAGACGAAGAGCACACTACATTCCCTTTTTCGAGACTTAACAATGGAGAAGGAGGAAGAAGAAAGATTTTTGACTGTAACTTTACCAACGGGAGGCGATGCGAGAAGATGAAATTGCAGGCGTTTAAGATACTTCTTGTCTAAAAGCTTTATACGAAGATGGTTTAAAATTTGCTTCTCCAAGGAGTCTTAATTATTAAATAACTACTCACTTTTCCATTTTCTTTTTTCATGATGTATAACTAGTGTTCCTTTTTTACACACAGAAAAATGTTTTGGTGACTTTGCGTCTGAGGAGAAGAAATGTTTAGACCAGCAATGTATTTTCAGAAGCTAAACCGGTATCAGTGGCAAGAAAGGTTTTAAATGTCTAAAAATGATTGTTCTTTGCAATGTGCATCTGCTGAGGAAAGTATAAAAGACGGTACACACAATTTAAAGAATAAAGATAAAATATCAGTCATGCTCCCTTCAGAACAAATAAAAATAGAAAATTCAGAATATATTGACGTTGTTTGGCATTGTTTGATTTAATCATCGAGACCTTTATGAAGCTTTCGCTGATTTAATAGGAATTTTGGACATTAGCAGCCCTCTTGGCGTTCCTCTTTTTCCTCTTTTTAATTTTCGGACTTGCACGATTCCTCTTCAATCCTTTTTTTCCTCTTTTCTGAGATTTTTTATTAATAACCTCTTTTTTTATTAAGTAAGCAGATTTTTCTTTGGGCCTTCGGCCATTTTGCTTTTTTAAGTATAAGTCATAAAGTGGAAGTACTGAAGTGCAACTTTTTGGGAGCAAAGACCTAATAGGCCACTCCTTGCATTCATCTACCCTGGGTCCAGCCTTCTGGGGATGAGGTCCATGCCTGGAGTGACCAATTGAAGTTGTTCTGCACTGCAGGTTTCAGATTTATGTAGCAATACATTATATGGTATTATGTTAGGTCAGTGCTCCTTTGCATCAGGCACTTAGAGAGTTTTAGCAGTGCTCACTTCCAACAGTGAATTATTGTTACCCATTTTGTCTGCAGTACTACCACTATAAGGCAAGAAATGTAACTTAAAAGTGCCTAGTTCCTATGTTGTCCCTGTTATTCATGGGGATTTTTGCTCTAAATGCTTAATAAAAAGTTCCTCTTTTTTCCTCTTTTTGGAGAAAACTAGTGTTCCTCTTTTTTGGAGAGGGTGCGCCAAGAGGGCTGGATTTTAGAGCACTTCTAAACGGTGCAGTCCACAAAGAGCTTCTCCACAGCCGGCAGTAGCTGCCTGAATTCATGTCTGTCATTGCTGAACACATTTTATATAATAATTAACAGCTAACAGTTAAATCATAGGGTAACGTTTATGTTCATGGTTAAATTTGTTTCCGGATTCATTGTTACACTTAAAAATATATTTACGTACATCATTTGTAACTGTTTGTGCATATTTGTATTCGTGAACCGTAATTGTGTGTTTTATATTTTAGTATGTGTGTATAATTTTATGTCATCCCTGATGCAGCTGGCTGAGCTGAAAGAAGAAGAATAAATCACTCTTGTGTCACCAT